>JAKCPB010001913.1:0-71328 GCA_021442155.1 Cymbidium sinense
CATTGCTTCGTTCAGTTACGTATTGCTTGAATCCAACGCAGTGACGAGTGTAAGGTGGAAAATCGGGGCATTTTATTTTACTTTGATTAAATAAAAGGAGATATATATATATAACTTAAAAAATATTAAATAAGTATATCTAATTTTAAATATTAGATATATAAATATATAAAAATTATATGATATATATATAATTTTTTCTAAAAAAATAAATTTTTTTTTCATCCTCCCTTCACACCCCCTCTATTTGATAGATTATTTATGGCGACATTTGAAAATAATTATATTTTCAGATTTTAATAATATAACTTAAATTTAATTAATAATTATTATATATTAAAATATTTAAATAAAAGGAGATATATATATATATATAACTTAAAAAATATTAAATAAGTATATCTAATTTTAAATATTAGATATATAAATATATAAAAATTATATGATATGTATATAATTTTTTCTAAAAAAATAAAAAAAAAATTTCACCTCCCTTCACACCCCCTCTATTTGTTAGATTATTTATGGCGGCATTTGAAAATAATTTTATTTTCAGATTTAAATAACATAACTTAAATTTAATTAATAATTATTATATATTAAAATATATTATGTAATATTAATTATAAGATAATACATAATATATATAATAATATATGATATTTTATAAATAATATATAATAATTATATATTGACTAAAATATATTTGATTTCTGATTTATACTTTTAAAAGCTAGAAAATAACGGAGTTGAGTTTGGCTACCATCTTTTTTGTTATTTTTTTGAAAATTTTGTGATGTAAAATTGCTTTTGGGAATCAAAGTTGTTAGCATATGATGATTGTCAAAAATGTGATTTTGAATTTTTTTTTTTTAAAAGAAATATTTGTAACGCATACATTAATTTTTCAAAGCTATGTTTCTATACAAGTTTATATTCAGATTTCAAAAAATTCTAAATATTAAGCATCATCATGTTATATTATTTAGAGTTTGAATGTAAAAATTACATCTGAACTCTACACAAAATAATTTTTTCTCTATTTGATGGTGTTTTACTATATTTTTCTTTCATTTTATTTTTAAATGATTCATATATATTCTAATTAAACTGTGTTCTAACACATTATTATAATTACAATTATATATATATATATATATATATATATATATATATATATATATATATATATATATATATATATATATATATATATATATATATATATATAAAATTAGTTTTAAAATTAATAATAATAATAATTGTTGTGAAGGAATTTATTATTTTAGTTTTAATGAATACAATAAGAGCAACTTCTCAAAAGATCTAAGATATTTTATGTGAAAATTAGTGAAAAAAATAAAAAAACTTTATCTAATTGAAGAGATATCATTAAACATAATTAAGAAAGTGGTCAATACAATATAATATGCATGAATTATGGAAGATATATTTATGATAAAAATATAAAATGCTATGACACACCAAAGTTATCTTAAAGGGAAACACTAATACTTTTTCTAGTATATTATGAATTATTAAGTGCATTTTAGAGGTGGTGGCCTTAATAATGCCATTGGAAGGAAGATTACCAAAAAAATACAATTACCGCTTTGAGTATGTAAGTTGGGATGAACAAAAAAAATAACATATTGTTATTTTAGATTTAATTAATATCACGCAATGTTTATTCATTTACATATAAAACACTTAAATTTTAAAATTTATATATGTAGCACTTTGTTATGCATAAAAAATATATATTTGACTTAAAAAGGTTAGTGCAATCATATTTTTGGTTTATAATATTAAAAATTCAGATATAATCTACGTAAATAACAAAAATTAGGTGTTAAATAAGCAAATATATAAGAATTGTGTGGTATGTTTATAAATCAAGTTAATAAAATATCTCAAAAATATTATAATAATTAATCTTTAATTTAATCATAATATAGATAATATTAAAATTAAAGTAGTAATAATATAATATTAGTATTTTATATTATCCAACATTAATAATTTTCAAGCATGACATTCAAATTTTAGCTAGATTCTTAAAACTTAAAATGTTAGTAAATATTTAGCCAAATTTATTTTTATGAATATAAAATTGTCTCAAATGCAAAGCACATTAGATAAAAGGTGAATGACAAACAAGAGCTAAATCAAACCTTTGTATAACACTTCAAGTTTAATTCAATGATAATATGCTATTTCTTTTTAATTAGAATAGAAAAAACTCAATTCTTATATATATATATATATAGATAGATATATATAGATATATATAGAGATATATAGATATATAGATATATAGATATATATAGATATATATATATATATATATATGTATATATATATATATATATATATATATAGATATATATATATATATCTATATACTGATATGGCTCTCAAAATACCAGTCAAGCACAAATCTTGATGTTCGATATGATTTTGAGTCAACAATCGAGATCAAGACTTAAAATATCATTAGAATCTTGGGACATCAATTAAATCCCAAAAGCTCTCAAATGTGGAGTGTTTATAGTCAAATCGAAGCGTCTCGACGGCGGATCTAATGAGCCTAAGATCTCATAATTACTTCATTTGGGCATCCAAATGCTCAAAATACATCAAATGATCGAAGGAGTCATTAGCCCGTCCGTCGAGGTGTGCAGACCTACATGAGTTCTTAGAATACCTATAATATAGCCTCCTCCTCACATGGGGGCTTTGCTCAAGTGAAGTGAAGCAAGTGAAGAAGAGAAGGAAGAGTGAAGCAGTGAAGAAGAAAGAAGGAAGGCTGAAAGCAGGAAGAAAGCGAGGAAGGAGGAAGAGTCTCGAGGAAGAAGAGGAAAAAGTGAAGTGAGGAGGAAGAAAGCTCTAAAGCTTGAAGATCCCCGAGCAGATCCTTCCCGCAGCCATCGTTAATTATACGGCATTTCCACCAGAAGCTACCCAGGATCTCCAACATCAGCAACTATTATAAACTGATCGTTGTTACACAGCTGTTGTCCCTTTCTCAAATAGAATTCTAATCCGTTATCGGAAGATTTTGTACTCGAAAGGATACATAGTGGAATCTTTTGCTAGGCGTGGTTTTCCCCTCTTTTGGTTTTCCACGTTAAAATTCAGGAGTCTCTCATGTTCGTTCTTTAATTACATTATTGTCGTAATCAACAAGGCTAAGGCATAAATTTTTACTCTCATCTGGTTTTCCAAGATAGTTTGGCGCCGTCACGTGGGAAGTAAAACTCTTCAACCACAATTCAGTGAACATCCCGCGTTATGGCCAATAGGCACCCTCGTCGGAGCTTCCGTTCCAACTCCCGTCATTCTCAAACCCATCCACGAACCAAGGGCGCCAAGTTGAGGCGGGCGGAATCTCTTTGGAAGATCGTGTCGTCGAATGGAGGAGTCTCAAAATAAAATGATCCACTTTTGCAGGACTACAATGCCCGCTACTACGACATATCTCCCCAAGATCGGTCATTGCGGTCAAACGCTAATCCTCCCGACCGGAGTTCCTCCGCCGTATGGCCGATCTCCTTGACCGCTAGTTCCACTCATCCATCGCGTCGCTCAGGTTACTAATCCACCGATCGTTGTTGATAGCTTCACACATAATCCCGCACATCATGACATTCGCGCAGAAGTACGACGCTTAATACAAGATGAATTTCACCTTCAAGATAGAAATCATCTTCACCCACACCGCGGTTATGAGGAGTCCTCACCTTTACAAGCCATTCTTGACATCCAATTCTAGGTTTCAAGCTTCCGAGCATTGATTCCTATGATGGGGCAATTGACCCACACGAACACATCGACCATTACAAGACTATCATGCATATCCAACGAGCTCGACACCGCTTTGTCTTTTCCTGTTACCCTCAAAGGGCAAGCTCGCACTTGGTTCTATTCTCTTCCAAGGGGATCCATCCATACCTTTAACGAACTCGCCGTTCTTTGTGGAACAGCAAATCGGAGAATCATTAAAGATTCCTCCCATCTTTCCAGATTATGTAACGAGGGTGAATCACTCAAAGAATACTTCCGAGGTTCTCTTTAGAAGCTCGCCAAATACAGGGTAGACTCGAACTATTAAGAGGAGTTTTCCTTGGAGGACTCCCAGGCCTTTCTATTCATTAATGGGACACGGTCCGCTTCATATGCCGACTTAGTTCATCGTAGCACAAATCTCCGCCGATGAAGCTATTAATGCTCATCGCAAACAATTTGAACAATATGCGGGGAAACGCAAAAACACCCCAGGAAATGTGGACCGACATGCCCATCAAAAGAAGCGACAAGGTAGTCATGATCTCCCTCCACGACCCCCATATCAACAACGTGAACCTCGACCGGAAAAGACATACACACCGCTGAACACATCTCGTGTTAACCTCCTGATGGCTATTAATGAAGAACATATCAAGTGGCCGCATCCATTGAAACCGAATTCGTGAAATCGAGCAATATTGTCATTTTCATCAAGCCGTGGACATACCATCAAGCATGTATACAACTCAAGGAAGAAATCGAGAGACTCATTCAACAAGGATACCTACGCCGTTTTATGAAGAATCAACCACCTCAAACAAACACACCTCCGCTTTGGGGCAACAGACAAACATCACAAAAACAACCAAATAATCATCAAATAATTGGAGAAATCGAAACAATCGCAGGAGGATCGATACTACATAATCAAGTTCTCGTTACTGCCTCCAAAGAACCAGAGTTGAAGAAGTCTCGTATTGATCATTCCATCACTTTCAATGACTCGGACTTAGAAGGAGTCCATATCCCTCATCAAGATCCACTTGTCATCAGCGCAGGGATCGGTGATCCTTGTTATAACGTTAAAAGAATTTTGATCGATAATGGGAGTTCTGTCGATGTCTTATTTTACTCAACTTTTCTTAACATGGGCTAGCTAAAAAAGCTCCAACCAAATTGACCACTATATGGGTTTGATAATCACCCGACGCGGCGGGGACAATCACTCTTCCGTTACCCTGGAGAATTCCCTCAAGTGACTCATTTAATACAATTCATGTGGTGAAGTCGATTCTCGATATAATGCAATCTGGAGGCCCCTCCAATCAATTTTTGCTATCACTTGATTGCCTCATCGAAGATAAAATTTCCTACCCGGTGGAGTTGGGGTGGTTTGTGGAAATCAAGTGACAATCATGTTATCTCGCAAGCTCAACCGCCCTTCCATCACCTTCAAGATCGAAGATCTTAACTTTCGAGATGAAAGAGTACCTCAAAAGCTTCCCCGTAAGATTTACTCTCAATAGCATTATCGATGACCAACCATTACGTAAAGTGGGATCTTTACTCGAAAGAACAAAAAAGTATATAAATTTCTTACGCAGGAATCAAGACATATTTGCTTGGAGTCCAGCAGATATGCCGGGGGTCGACCCCAATGTAATCACGCACTCCCTCAAAATTAATCCAACGTTCAAACCAATCATCCAAAAGAAGCGGAGTTTTGCACCGATCGTCTTCAGGCTATTGAACAAGAAGTTAACAAGCTCATAGAAGCGGATTCATAATGAGAAGTGCATTACCCCACATGGCTAGCAAATGTTGTCATGGTTAAAAAACAAATGGAACATGGAGGATGTGTGTTGATTATACCGATCTTAATAAGGCCCAAAGGATAGTTTTCCTCTTCCTCGAATCGATCAATTGGGACTACATCCCGACATCAAATGCTCGCTTTTTGGATGCTTATTCGGGTACAATCAAATAAAGATGAACCCAATGAAGAGGCTACGTTTCAAACATATAAAGGTTTATATTGTTACAAGTCATGCCATTTGATTAAAAATGCCGGTGCTACCTATCAACGCCTCATGAATAAGGTTTTAAAGACTGCTAGCCACACAATGGAGGTGTATGTGGATGACATGTTAGTGAAAAGCTTAGAAAAGTCACAACATATTTCAGACTTAGAAGCAGACCTCCTTCGACGCTATAACATACGACTTAACCCAACCAAGTGTGCTTTTGGGGTTACGTGGAAAATTTCTTGGATTTATGGTAACTCACCGTGGGATAGAGGCTAACCTCAAAAAAATCAAAGCTCTCCAAGATATGATTCCTCCGAAGAATATCAAAGACGTTCAACGTTTGAATGGTCGAATTGCTGCATTATCCCGTTTCCTAGCCCGTTCTGGGGACAAATACTTGCCATTCTTTAAAATATTGAAGGGAGCTAAAAATAATAATTTTCAATGGACCGATGAATGTCAGTATGCTTTTGAGCAACTAAAAGAATATCTAGCATCTCCGCCCCTGCTATCCAAACCTATTCAAGGAGAAACGTTATACTTATATCTTGCGGTTTCTTCCCACTAATAAGCTCGCTTTTAGTGCGAGAAGAAGATGGGGCACAACAACCAATTTATTACGTTAGTAAAATTCTCTCGATATAGAAAGTCGTTATCCATTTGCGATAAAGTGGCTCAAGGCGTTAATTTTCTCAGTAAAATTGCGTCCATACTTTCAAGCTCACACCATCGGCGTTTACGATTTACCATTAAGGGCCATCTTACGAAACCGAAGCATCCGGAAGATTGATCAAATGGTCTCAGAACTGGGAGAATTTGATATAAATTTTCTACTCGCCATAAAGTCTCAAATACTTGCAGACTTTATAGTGGAATGCACCAACCCAACTCTAAGAGCTATCCGCACGTGTCTTTCATCTCCTCGATGGACTCTCACGTTGATGGAGCTTCAGAGATCGGTGCGGGAATCTACTTGTTTCCCCAAAGAAAAATACCCTGAGTATGGACTTCGCTTAAAATTCCGCAACTAATAACATGGCCGAATATGAGGCTCTCATCGTGGTTGAGACTCACCCATGCAAGCCCAAAACTTAGTAATTCACACCCCGCCTTGTCGCCTCCCAAGTTGGAGGAGATTTTAATACTCATAATCCTCAACTGCAATATCTCCACTTGGTAAAATCTCTTCTTACTCATTTCAAGACACATCAAATCATCCACATACTAGAGAAGAATACTCGCCGACGCTTCTTGCTACCTCTACCACTGAGATCTATTTAAGAGAAAGCATGTTGAAGAAATACATTTTCCTAGTATCCAAGGGCCATGGATAATTCAAACTATTGATGAGGAAAAGGAACGCTCGTGGATAAACCCATCCTATCTTTTCTACAAGAAGGGACCCTTCCTCAAGATCCAACTTCCGAACTGCCTCAAGACAAGCTTCAAACTTTGCTATTATTGGAGGTGAACTATACAAGCGAAGCTTTCGTCCATATCTCAAATGCCTTCCACCTTCGTTTGACACGCGTTAAAGAGGTTCACGTGAAACACCTTGGAGGAAGAGCATTGGCCCTTAAAATCATGAGGCAAGGGTTTTATTGGCCTACAATGAAACAAGACGCCTTGGAATTCACAAAGAAATGCGCAAGTTGTCAATTGCATTCTAACCTCCCTCACATGCATGCAGAACTCTCATCCATTCAAAGCCCATGGCCCTTTGCTCAGTTGGGGATTGATATCATGGGACCTTTTCCAATAGCATCGGGCAACTAAAATTTATCATTCTAGCCGTCGACTACTTCACAAAATGGGTAGAGGAACCACTCGCTAAAATCACAGAGGCAAATACCAAACAATTTGTCCGGAAAAATATAATATGTCGATCGGTCTTCCCGCAAAGATCATCACCGACAATGGAACTCAATTTATCGGAAAAGTCTTTACGCCCTTTTGCAAAGATCTTCACATTCGCATACTGGTACATCCTCAAACTAATGGGCAAACCGGTTACCAATAGGACCATACTCGACTAAAAACACGCCTGAGAAGGGGGGCAATGGGTTGATGAGCAATGTTCGGGCCTACCGCACACGCCACCCAACGGTGAGACACCAGTATAACTTGTGTTTTGGTGGTTATCATCTGGATATTCCAAGTCCAAGAGTCCGCTTTTTGATCATGGAAGTAATGAAGAAAACTCCGAAGACGCATCTACTCTCGAAACTCGGATATGGCCCTACTGACGCTTCCTATCACCAACGTAGCTCGCCACTTCAACAGAAGAGTGAAACCTCGCCCCATATCTGTGGACTTGGTCCTCGCTGAAGTCTCGAGGTCGCAGCAAAGGCCCCGAATAAACTCTCACCTCTGGGATGGTCCAGATGTGGTCATAGCTATGGTCAAGTGAACGTTCAAGCTCAAGGATCCAGAAGGAAAAACTCTACCTCGAACTTGGAATACTAAGAATCTTCAAAATATTATCGAACTCTTGCATAATTATTATATGACTTTTATCTCTCATTCATTTCATCCTTGTATAACGACCCTACTAGGATTAAAGCTTGTTGTTGCAGTTGTTGTTGTCATTTTCTCTTAAAGCCTGTGTCTTATGATTATATCATTGAACTAGTGAATTCACAGCTTTGTTCTAACAAGATTTGCTTTTCTTTACTTTTCCTCCCACTTGAGAAATATACAACTCATGTTACATCTAATTGGGACATGATCAATCCCAAGGGACTTGACCTCTTCCATAAGTGTTAACGCCATCGAAGTCACACTGCAAACAACCTCGGATAGGTCAAAGATCTCCGTCCCGACTCGCCGCCACCCCTCGCTGACCAACCACTATCCGCCACGCCGCCGACTACCGCCGCCGGCATCGCCCGAATTATCGCCGAATCTTCGCCGGTCATCACCATTGTCGCCACCCGCCATCGCCACCGACTACTTCATTCGACCTCTTCCATATGGGTTAACGTCATTGAGTAAAACTTTGACTAACAACCGGGATAGTCAAACGCTCCAGTGGTTTCACCTCTTCCATACGTTAACGCCATCGAAAAAACTCGACTAACAACCTGATAGGTCAAAACGTCTCGGTGGACTTCACGACCTCTTCTTCATACGTTAACGCCATCGAGTAAAACTCGACTAACAACCGGAAAGGTGTCTTCTCGCCTCTTCCATATTAATGTCATCGAGCAAAACTCGACAAACAACTCGAGAAAGGTCAAAAGGTCCTTGGTGGACTTCCCACCTGCCTCTTCCATCGTTAGCGACATAATATTCCGACCAATAACCTAGAAAGGTCAAAACTTTGTACCCACTCACATGTTAATATCGGTATCGACAAACAACCTGGATGGGTCAAAATCCTCGTGGATCCAACTCACCCATATTTGTAACGCCAAATAATATTTTGACCAATTATCAAGGGTGAAAAAAAAAAAAAAAAAAGAAGGTAAAAAGAAGAGGGTATATCCGTATCATACATTAATATGATGATATAAGAAAGAATTAAGATCCTCGACATATGACATTACATAGAACCAACGATGAAGAATGACATCCACAATCGATGCTACATAATATAATATCATCATCACTAGAGACACTCGAGCCCACTCACAACTCCTTCATCTTCGACCGTGAAGGATCTTCTGATCTTGGGGAGATATATCCTCAATCCCCGGCTCGCGATACACGCATTTTCCTTTCAGGAACCCTCTGATGAAGCCCTCCTCTAAACACTGTCGCTCCAAGTCCTTCACTTCAACATCAAAGATATGGTTACGAGCCTCCCGGATAAAGTCTTCAATAGCCACAATAAGCCGTGAATTCTTGAAGTCTTCCACGCCTTGGCGATCTCTTGCTTCCGCTCGACATTTTATGCTCCTTTTCGAAAGATGATCTTGTAATGCTTTCTTATCACGTAAGTGCCTCTTCTCTTTATGACGAGTCTCGCCTCAATCGCTCATCATCACAGCCTCCACCTCCCTCCTCCCGGAGAAAGAGAGAGTCGACATATTCGCCACCGCTTCTACACTCAATAACCGACTCCAAGTCACCACTTCTTTAGCTTTAGCATTCATCCTTCGCTCATACTCGCCAGATATTTTATCTTCACAAGATTCCATTCATCTAAGGCGACACCCAATGAGCCATCACCCCTAACGACCGAGTTACCAAAAAAAAAAAAAAATCATCATCGCACAATGTTACATAAGAAGAATAAAGGCGAAGGAAAATAACCCAATTCATCAGCTGCTGACGCCCAAGACATATGTGATTTAATACCTCCTCGTGAATTTGCCTAGAGTAACTAACTCCCCATCATGAGTCAAATAAACTCGATGTTAAGTGAACGTCTCCACCGATATCCGACACAACCATTTCAAAGACGAAGTCTCCTCTTTCAGAAGATGGAACATTGCTACCGCTGCGGATTCCGCGTGATAGGCTTCCGAGAGAACCTATGAGTATGAGGAAAACTCTCACCCTTTCTCTTCAACTGGAAGAGCATGAGACCTTCCACTGGATGGAAAGACCAACCTTAAACATCCTATCTTCAACTATATTTATTGATAATGCAACTCATGTTGCAAGCTTCCCACATCGGAATATTAAGAGCTAGAATATCATCCTCCGACATCACGACGGATCCGAAGATCATTCAATCTTCCCCATCTCTCGAAGGCCCCACTCATTCTTCACATAAAAGAATCCGTAAGACCAAGTTTTGACCGATCCGCGAAAATTCTATCCAATTCTATAGTGATAAGAAACACATCCTTGAGCATCACATGTGAATCGACATTCGCACAAGTATTCGATGTTTAAAGTAACCCCATGCTCCTCAAGAAGGTACAAGCCAATAATGACCGCTAAAGCTCAAACGAAATTGCATCAAAGCCACACCACTTTTTTTGAAGATCTCAATCACTCGAGCCAAAGGGAATCGCAATTCAAAGACGAAGAGTCATCTGGAAATAGTAAAGTACTCATGAGGCTTAACGAGCTCGATCGACTTTTAGCCACAATAGCCACCAACTCATTGGGAAGAAAATTTCTGCGAACACCATTAAACTATCTCGATGTGATGGAGGGCATATCATCCGTGGGCCATACTATGAGTTTTCCGACCATCACCCTCGCGACGCTATCTTTTTTTGACCCCGCGACGCTTGAGTAAAATCTTTCTCCACGATCACCCAAACTTCGAAGCGAGGACAATGGTTCTTAACCGATACTTCGCCGCCTTGACAATTTTGAACCACGAACCTTCCATCGGTTGAAAGAATACCATTTCCAAGTGCGTACCGGCAATCGCCTCTACGACGGTCCGACGGACGCAGAAACGAACCACGACGTATACCGCGGGCCTTGATCGCTCCTAACCCGGACTCCGCCGACGGGTCAGAACCGGAACCACGACGAGCCTTTGATCCTCTAACCGACGGCCGACGGTCGAACCGAACCACGACGTATACCATGGGCGATCGATTCTAACCCGGACGGTCCGGTCCGCGAACCGAACCACGATGATACCGGCCTTGATCGCTCCTAACCCGGACGGTCGACGGGTCGGAAACTGAACCACGACGATACCGGCCTTGATCGCCCTAACGGACGGTCCGACGGTTTGAACCGAACCACGACGATACCGTGGCCTTGATCGCCCAACCGACCCGACGTGTAGAACCGGTCCACGACGTATACCGGCCTTGACTTCCTCAACCCGACGGCCCGACGAGTTTGCAGAAACCGGAACCACGACGATACCGGCCTGATCGCTTCCTCAACCGCCTTCCTCTTGACGCCTGATTGCCTCCAAAGGACCTCACTAAGAAGAAGGAGAGAGGGAAAGGCTCTCCTCTACCCTGTATTTATAGCTCTGAGGTAAAAGGTAAAACCCCTCAAAAAACGGTTCCGGCTCAAAACCTTAATTTCCGACATGGCTTTGTATGGGTTCATGGTGACATGGCTTTGAAGTAGCTACAGCATGATGTCAGCTTGTGCAAAGCTGGTACAAGTATACTATGGCATATCCACGGCGGGGCGAATAGACTGTGGCTGGAATCAGCAAGAATGGCTCGGCCTCCGCCGGGCTGGCCACTGACCTGGGATCACCCCAGATAACCGCTGACGACCGGTAGCTTGGAATGGCTCACCAAACGGCTGAATCCACACCCGGAATGTCAAGTCATGGACGGGCCAGCAACGCCTGTAGCACTCCTTGCCACCATAATGCTCACTGATTGCATGAGGAGGCGCCAAAGCCAAAAGCCTAAAACTTCCAGTTATTTTTGAACATATATTTTTGGATGATTAAGCTAATGTCATCCAAAAATAAAATACCACCAACAAGCACAAATCTGATACAAAGGAGCATGATTTTGAGAAAACAAATCGAGATCAAGCACTTAAATATCATTGAATCTTCGACATCACTAAATCCCAAAAAGCTCTCAAATGTGGAGGTTTATAGTCAAATCGAAGGCTCGACGAGTCGGATCTAATGAGCCTAAGATCTCATAATTCGACTTCATTT
This sequence comes from Cymbidium sinense, assembly GCA_021442155.1. NCBI lineage: Eukaryota > Viridiplantae > Streptophyta > Magnoliopsida > Asparagales > Orchidaceae > Cymbidium > Cymbidium sinense. The sequence goes on from JAKCPB010001913.1 coordinate 12,373, forward strand.
GGGCATCCAAATGCTCAAAATACATCAAATGATCAAGGAGTCATTCTCTCGGCCGTCCGAATCGAGGAGTGGTACGGCCTTACATGAGTTTACTAGAATACCCTCCTCCCATCTATAACAAAGCCTCTACCTCACATGGGGGGGCCTAAGCTAAGCTGGGTGAAGAAGAAGTGCAAGTGAAGAAAGAAGCCGGAAGCAAGAAGAAGCAAAGCAAGGTGCAAGAAGAAGAAGAGTCGGTCGAGGAAGAAGAAGAGAAAAGTGAAGTGAGAGGAAGAGAAAGCTCTAAGCTTGAAGATCCCCAGCAAGATCGCACCACCGCCGCACGCCGCCATCGCTAATTATACCCAAGATTTCCACCCAAAGATCTCCAACATCAAAGAACTATTATAAACCGATCGCTTGTTACACCGTTGTCCCTTTTCAAATAATTAGTAATCCCGTTATCGGAAGATTTTGTACTCAAAAGGATACATATGGAATCTTTTACGGGCTAGCCTGGTTTTTCCCTCTTTCAGATTTTCCACGCTAAAAATTCGAGTGTCTCTGTTCGTTTTAATTACCCGCAGGCTACTGACTAATCAACAAGGCGCATAAATTTTACTTATCGCAACCGGTTTTCCAAAGACGTTAACAAACCTAAGTTATAAAAATATCAAAATATTTCTTATTATTGTAAAATAAAAAAAGTGTGAAAACTAAGAAAAATATTTAGGCTTGTAGAAATAAAATATATGAAAAAAAGTAAAATCTTATACTATAAATACTTCAACAAAAAAATAAAATTTATTAGTGATTTTAATTGCTACAAAATTTTAAAATTATTATTGTGCTTAAAAAAGTTACATAGAATAAAAGTTTACTTAGCTTTGTTGTAAAATCTAGCACACACAGATATTTGAAGAATAAATAAGAAACTCCATGATTTTTACGTGGAAAAACCCCTGAAGAAAGGAAAAAAATCACGGGGCCTAGCCTAATAAAAATCTCTCATTATGTATATATGTTTCGGAGTACAAAGTTTTCCGATAATGGGATTACATAATATGAGAGCCTCATAATGGGAATCCGAACCAGTAACACAAGTGCTCGATCTCCTCCATGGCCCTCACATCAACGATATGTGAACCACACGAAGGAATACACACCATTGAACACATCGTGTTAACATTTTGATGGCCATTAGAGATGAAGAGACCATCAAGTAGCCACATCCGCTAAAACCAAATTCAGCAATATTATCACTTCATCGAAGTCGTGGACATATTACCGAGGCGTGTAAACAACTTAAAGAAGAGATCGAGAGGCTCATTCAACAATGATATCCGCGATGGTATAATAATCAGGGAAAATAACTCAACTTGGAGAAATTAGCATCACCAAGTTTGCTACCTAAGAACTAGAGTTAAAGAAATCTCATTCCATCATTTTAATGACTTGACTTAAAAGGAGTCTCGCATCAAGATTCACTTGTCATCGCGGGGATCAATGACCCATGTTATAATGTTAAGAGAATTTTGATAACGGAGTTCTTCGATGTCTTATGTTACTCCAGCATGAGCTCGTTATGGAAAAGCTCCAACCCTCATGACTTTTATATGGGTTTGATAACGCCCAAGTGGAGGGGCAATCACCCTTCTTGTAGTCCTCGAGAATTTTCGATAAGTGACTCATTCAATTCAATTCATGGTGGTCAAGTTAGATTCAGCATACAACGCTATCTTGAAAGGCTCCTCCGATCAAATTTTGGTGCAATTTCTTCTCATCTTAAGATGAAATTTCCAAACCTGGAGTTGGAGTGGTCTGGAAATCAACAAATAGCATAATCATGTTACCTTAGATAAGCTCAACCCCCTTGGTGACCTTCAACATCGAGAATTTCAATTTTTGAGATGAAGAAGTACCCTAGAGGGCTTCGCCTATAGAAGACTTGCTCCCTGTTTCATTATCAGATGACCAGTATTTATGAACAGTGCAAGTCGGATCTCTGCTCTCAGACGAACAGAGGGTAAAATACATAGACTTATTGCACAAAAATCAAGACATCTTTGCTTGGAGTCGACATATATGCCTCAGGTCGACCCTAATGTGATCATGTACTCCCTCAAGATTGATCCAACATTCAAACCGATCATCCAAAAGAAGTGGAGTTTTACACCTGATCACCTCAGGCTATTGAACAAGAAGTTAACAAGCTCTTAGAAGTGAGATTCATACTAAAAATATATTACTCTACATGGCTAGTAAATGTTGTCATGGTTAAGAAAGCAAATAAAACTTGAAGAATATATATTGATTACATTGATCTCAATAAAGCTTGCTCAAAAGATAGTTTTTCCCTCCCCTAAATTGATCAATTGGTCGATGCTACATCTGGCCATCAAATGCTCAATTTTTTGGATACTTACTCAGGTTACAACCAAATAAAAATGGACCCAACGGATGAAGAAGTCACATCATTTCAAACATATAAAGGTTTATATTGTTACCAAGTTATACCGTTCGGGTTAAAAATACTGGTGCTACATATCAACGCCTTATGAATAAGGTCTTTAAAGACCTCTTAGGTCACACAATGAAGGTATATGTAGATGAAATGTTAGTAAAAATTTTGGAAGAATCACAACATATTTATGACTTAGAAACATGCTTTAACCTTCTTCGATATTATAACGTTTGACTTAACTCGACCAAGTGTGCTTTTGGAGTTACGTCGAGAAAATTTCTTGGGTTCATATATTCCGGGATTAATGCTAATCCAGAAAATCGAGCACTCGGAGATATGGCTCCAAAGAATATTGAAGTTTAACACTTGAATTGATGAATTCCGCCCGCTTCTTAGCCCATTCTAGGGATAAATACTTGTCACTCTTTAAAATATTAAAGGGAGCTAAAAATAATAATTTTTAGTTGATTGATGAATGTAAAGCTACTTTTAAGCAACAAAGGAAATATTTAGCATCTCCACCCTTACTATCCAAGACTATTCAAGGAGAGATATTATACTTATATCTCATAGTCTCTTCTCACACAATAAGCTCAATTTTAGTGCGAGAGAAAAATGTAATATAAAGATCAATTTATTATGTCAGCAAAATTATCTCTGATATAGAAAGTCATTATCCACTGGAAAATAAGATGGCTTTGGCTTTAGTTTTCTCAGCGCGAAAATTACATCCATACTTCCAAGCTCACACCATCGGTGTTTATACCTATTTACCATTGAGGGTCATTCTACAGAAACCATAGGCATGGTTAATCAAATGGTCTCAGAATTGGAAGAGTTTGATATTCATTTTACTAGGCGGACATAAAGTCTTAAGTACTCGCAGACTTTATAGTAGAATGCATTGTCCCTACTCCAAATGAGCTATATATTATTACGCCCCTTTCATCTCCTCAATGGACCCTCTATGTTGATGGAGCTTCAAAAAATACTAGTGTCGAGCAGTTACTTATTGTCGACCGTAGGCAGGGAGCTTGGAATACCAAGGCGAACAGAGTCCGGATGATTCTTACACTTAACATTTCCAATCATAAATAAAATCTCCAATCTCCAATCATAAAGAGCCACTACAAAACCACAAATAATTATACAATTTGTCCATACTTAAATATTCTACAAAGTTCAGGAGAAAACACACTTTAAACATAACTCAACATGACATAATTACCTATCTCACGAAGTCCTCTACGGTAAACATGACTTTCCTTCTATCATTTAATTAGTAGGATTACCTGAAAAAGATTAAGCAACTAACAAATGAATATAATTCAGTGGGTCAATTATGCTATTACACTATAGTAAACAAGAAGAAAGAATTAGTATGCAGCGGTTTATTGTCAGTACATAAAAGAAATATGCTCAAACAATCAAACCTATGGGAGGTATACATAAACATTTATCGAGCATATACATAAACATTTATCGAGTATGGGGTTATATACATAAACATTTATCATATAAACTTTTACTTTTTACTTTTATCATCCTTCCAAGAGTCACCGTCGAAATACTCATTCAAAGAACAAGTATCTATTACCATTGTTATTTGCCAATTTCATTGGCCCTTTTGAATCATTTTGTGCACAGGTACATTGCGTCCCCAGCCAGTATCATAAGGGGTGAACTCTAATTTCAACATATACATTCATAGCATACAATTATACCACTATGGACATTAATTCATGATTAACATGAACTTTATAAAATGATAACGTGACAATATGATCTAGCATTCAGGTTATTATCCAACATGAAGAAACAATAAGCTACATCACAGTTTAAGAAAGAAGAAAAATCATCACAACTTGCAGTACATGAAAAAGTCATAATCATATGAACATGTATTTCATCATAAGAAATTAAGATATTTTTACCATAAATGTAAGAACATAATTACCCACTTTAACTTGCAGTTTCCTCTTGAATCTCCTTTCCTTTAACGCTTCCTTCCTTAATTGAAATTCCTATAGAATCAAATATTAATTTAATCAATACTCTTGAACCTCCTTACATATAGCTTAGCATAGGTTTAAGATTTTTATTACATTTGAAATTATTTTTCGTATGTGAGGGTTTAACACTTAATTACTTAACTGTGATTCATCCCACATATTCCCAATTTATATTTCTTGCTTAAATCTATAGACCCTAAGTCAATTTATAAACCTAAATTAAACTTGAAATAGCATTAAAATTGAAGTTAATAACATTAAAATCAAATTTTAATTAAACACATACTTAAATAACTCATTTACTTACCTTGTATCTCTCGGTTTGCCCTAAGGACCTGTTCGAGCTTCTTCTTTTCCTCCCATGGTCCGTCAACACCGGTTATCTCCTCATGCGAGCTTCTCTCGGTCTTGCCCTAAGCGTCGGCTTCTTCTTCACGCATGACTCCGTGACTCTTCCTCCTACTCGATCCGTCCTGGCTTCCTCCGCATGCCGCACTCTCCTTTATTCATCGACATGCTTGGCGTTCTCTCCTCCTTCCTCGGACGACACCGCAAATTCAAAATCTCCTTGTCCTTCCTCAGTCGATGGATGGCCACTATAACGCAGTAAACCTTTCTCCCCTCTCGTGTTTTGGGAATTTGGTTTGGTTTGTCACGCAAAGCCCTCCCTTTGAATCCCTTTCTTTCCTTTCGTGGCTTCTTGGCTTATGAAATTTCCCCCTTTTTTCCGATTATTACACTCATTTCCCCCCAACAGGATACCTTAGAGTATGGACTTCGCCTAAAATTCTCTGCAACCAATAATATGGCTGAATATGAGGCTCTCATCATAGGGTTGAGACTTACCATCGATTGTGAAGCTCAAAACATAATGATCCATCGACTCTCGACTTGTCGCCTCTCGGTTGAGAAACTTTAATACTCATAATCCCGCTACCTACCTCGACTTGGTGAAGTCATTTCTTGCCCATATCAAGACACATCAAATCATTCACATATTGCTAGAGAAGAATACTCAAGTGATGCTCTGCTAAGCTCATACCCTCTGGAGATCTATTTAATAGAATGCATGTTGAGAAAATATATTTTCCTAGTATCCAAGAATCATGGGTAATACAAGTAATTAATGAGACGAAGGAACCTTCGTGGATGGACCTCATCCTATCCTTTTTACAAGAAGGGATCCTTCACGAAGACCAATGCGCAACTCTCAGAAGATAAGTTGCAAACTTTATTATTCGAGATGAATTATACAAATGAGCTTTTTGGTCATACCTTAAATGCTCACCAGTCGAATATGCATTAAGAGAGGTTCACTCTGGATATATGGGGAATACCTAAGAAGAAGGGCGCTAGCCCTTAAAATTATAAGGCAAGGGTTTTATTAGCCTACGATGAAGCAAGATGCCTTGGATTTCACAAAAAAATATGTGAGTTGTCAGTTGTAATAACCTCTCCTACATACATAGCTCTCATTCCTTCAAAGCTTGTGGCCTTTTGCTCAATGGGGAATTGATATCATGGGACCTTTTCCAATCAACAAAAGTTTATCATTTTAGCTGTCGGCTACTTCACTAAATGGGTGGACGCTGAACCACTCGTTAAAATCACAGAGGCAAATGCTAAACAATTTATTTGGAAAAATATAATATGCCGATTAGATCTTTCTGCAAAGATAATCACCGACAATGAAACCAAATTTACTAAAAAAGTCTTTACGTCTTTTTGTAAAGATCTTCACATTCAGTTGCTGCATATAGCTGTAGCCCATCCTCAAACTAATGGAGAGACTGAAGCTATCAACAGGACTATACTCAAAGAGTTAAAAATGCATCTCGAGAAGGCTGAGGGCAATGGGTTGAGGAGCTCTCTAATGTTCTTTAAGCTTACCACACTATATCGCGAACTATGACTGGTGAGACACAATATAATTTTTGTTTTGGCACAGAAGTTATTATATTAGTAGATATCCAGATTCCAAGTCCAAGAGTTCAATCATTCAATCATAATGAATGAAAAAACTCACGTGAACTTGGACTACTCCCCGAAACTCATGATATGGCCCTACTTCGGACTGTTTCCTACCACCGAAGGGTAGCTCGTCACTTCAACAAAGAGTGAAACCCTGTCCCATCTATGTCGGTGACTTGGTCCTGCAAAGTCTTGAAGCTGCGGGCAAAGGCCCTCAATGCAATAAACTCTCACCTCTTTAGGATGGCCCTTATGTGGTTACATCTATGGTCAAGCCAGGAACAATTAAGCTCAAGGATCCAGAGCAAAAAATCTTACCTCGAACTTGGAACAAGGAGAATCTCCGAAAGTATTATCAATAATTCCTACTGCATATTTATTGTAACTTTTATTTTTTTATAGTTTACCATTTTCTCTTCAACTCATATCTTTGTTAAAATTATCTTATAAACGTATCACCGACCTTATCAAAGTAATGAGTTTATCTCCTTATATTTCAAGCTTATTACATATAAATAATCTCCTTCATTTAATCCTCCCACTTTAGGAATGAACAACTCATGTTGTATCTCAGTCAAGGCATGATTAATCGCAAGGGGATTTGATCGGACCTCTTCCATACATGTAATAAGTCAAGTAACACTTTGACTAATGCCTAAGATATGTCAAAAAGTCCTTGGTGGACATTCCACGCCTCTTCCATATAGGTAAGAAGTCAAGTAACACTTTGATTAATGCTTAGGATAGGTCAAAAAGTCCTTGGTGGATATTCCACGGCCTCTTCCATATAGGTCAGAAGTCAAGTAACACTCTGACTAATGCCTATGATAGGTCAAAAAGTCCTTGGTAGACATTTAACGGCCTCTTCCATACATGTAAGAAATCAAGTAACACTGACATAGGTCAAAAGTCATTGGTAGACATTCCACAACCTCTTCCATAACAAAAAGTCATTGGTAGACATTCCACGGCTTCTTCCATATAGGTAAGAAGTCAAGTAACACTTTGGCTAATACCAATGATAGGTCAAAAAGTCCTTGGTGGACATTCAATGGCCTCTTCCATATAGGTAAGACATCAAATAATATTTTGAATGATACCTAAGATAGGCCAAAAAGTCCATGGTGGACTTCCCATGACCTCTTCCGTACAGGTTAGCATCGTCGAATATAATATTCCAACCAATCACCTCAGATAGGTCCAAAACAAAATAAGAGCAAATCACCCAAAATTTTTAGTTTGCTGATGTCATTGATAGCTCTAACATGATGATATAAGAAAGAATCAAAATTTTAGATACAAAAAATAATAATAATAAATAACAATACATAAATAAAAGGGAAAGAAATACATCCTCAAGTAATACATGCTATCAACATCCTCTCTTAGATGCTCCTTAAACTCACTCTTAACCCTTTCATCTCTGAATCAAGAGTCTTTGGATACTTGGTGGGAGATTCTCAGTACTAGCTCCAATTTTGCAATGTACTAAATGAATTCTTTTAAATGAATTCATTTAGTAATTTTGACATAAATATATTAATTCTTTTAAATGAATAAATCAAAAATTACATTCAAATTTATTTATATGTAAACTTGTGTAAATCAAAACATAATTATCAGCAATATTAGTATACATAAAACTTTAAACGAATGCAATTAATGATTCAAATGTGTTGGCATATGGCCGTATCTCATTTTTCCCTAATGGGCTGAAATATATATATAATATCTATAATATATTACTCCTCGCCAGAAATATCCTTTAATTACTATTATTTCACACCAAACTAAAATTTATGTGTTTATCCCAAAATCCAACAATAAGAATTGACGTGAAAACAACATAAACTAATTGTCACATAAAAAAAAAAATTGAGAACAACATATAAACAATTAATGTAATTAACCGTGAAAAGCATTGATCAAAGATTACCGCAAAGAATGAAAAATCACAAGTTCTTAAACCGGGCTCTGATACCACAGGTAAGATATTTTTATATTCATTAAAAATATTTCTTTAATCATACAAACAATATAATTGCACAAATTTTTTTAAATCCAAAATCTTGAACAAAATGATTTTCATAAAATTTTAATTAACAAATAAATCATGTATATTGATTTGCCATTAATCTTTTCAAATTTGTGAAACTACCCTTAATCCACATTAAAGGATAGGAAGAGGATCGAAAGTTTTCTCTATGAAAAGACATTTTATTTGATCAAATGGTTCATAAATTTATTGAACTCTCTCTTGATCAATAATATTTAAGTATATAATTAATTATTAAATAATGAATTGAATAATTATTAATGTAGGTCTCACTTCATGATTAATTAAATAATTCTTATAATTAATCCTACACAAATGAATGAATACTGTTGATATGACGAAAATTAGAAATTAATTCGATCGTAATGTAATTTCGAATCATATAGAGATCGCATTATCAATCGACTCTTAAACATGAAGTGTTTATAGTCAAATCGAGTCTTGTGACGGATCTATCAAGCCCAAGATCTCGACTTCATTTGAGCATTCAAATACACAAAATATATCATATAATCAAAGGAATCATTTTGAGGTCATGGATGGAGGAGTGGTTTGGATTTTGCATTTTCTGACATGTCACTCTCCCTAAATAGCCCTCATTTTTCATATGAGGAGGAAAACAAGACGAGGAGAGCTCTAAAGCGAAAATCCTCAAAGCATAATCGTGTCACCACTCGGCCGGTCGCCGACCATCGTTGGTTGCCGCCGTGATGTATATGGTAGGTTGCCGTCATCGCCATCGCGCCTATGTAATCTCGGTCACCGCCATCATCGCGGTCATCTCCACTCGCACCATTTCCATTCATTCGCTTGCGATTGCCATGGACCCGTCGACCCTCCAACCGCCCGTCGGGCCACCGCCTCACTGTCACCACCCGACTGTCATGGTCGATCCTTGACCCATTGTTCACCTTCATCTACTCCACTACTGGTTATAATCGAGGCATTGTATAATTTGTTGTCTAATTCTGGATTCCCATTATAAATCTAATTTTGTAATCCGTTATCGGAAAATTTTATACTCAAATAGATACATAGTAAGATTTCTCTTGGGCTAGGCCCCTAGTTTTCTCTCTTTTGATTTTCCGTAAAATTAGGACTTTTCTTGTTCACTCTTTAAATACATGTGTGTGTCTTTGAATTTCACAACTAAGGTGTAAACTTTCACTCTACAGGTTTCTATGCATGGGTTTGTCTCATGGGAAGCTGATTCACATTATTTCATCGTATATGGCGACCAAGTTTCCACAAGATCAAAATATCGAGGTGGAGCATTTCAAGCTTTTATGGGCATGGCGAAGAATGAAGATTCATCAAACGTTCCTTGATTAAAAGCGGGGGCAACTCTTAATCTCAGAAGATCGCCTATGTTAATATGGTAAGCATCTAATCGATTACCATCCCAAGAAATAAGTCAAAGTTGGAAAATATTTTAACATTGGGAAGAGATATAACTTTGCAAATTATGATTTTCCAATCATACTCATGGAAAAAAACCCAAGGTTAAGGAGCAACTTTGGCTACAACCATAAATGAATGTTTTGATTGACCTCTTCTATAGGTTAATGTCATCGAAGATGTTGACAAACAACTAGATAGGTCAAAAGTCCATTGGTGGACTTCCGACCTCTTCCACACATGTTAATGTCATTTGGGTAACTATGACAAACAACCTGGATAGGTCAAAACTTTGTACTCACCCGTTAACGTCATCGAGCAAACACTCTGACAAACAATCTCGAATAGGTCAAAAAAACTCAACGGATTCAAGTCAACCTCTTCCACACAGGTTAATGTAATCGAGGAAAGACTCTGACAAACAACCTAGAATAGGTCAAAAGGTCCTTGGTGGACTTCCACGGCTCTTTCCAGTTAACGTCGGTAACACTTTAACTAATAACCTCGGATAGGTCAAAATCTCAGCAGTTCAATTCAACCTCTTCTAGGTTAGCGTCATGGGTAACACTCGACAAACAAACCTCGGTATGTCAAAATCGCGAATTTAATTGACCTCTTCCATATAAGTTATGTCGGGTAACACTCGACAAACAACCTCGGATGGGTCAAAATTTTCGCCATTCAATCTTCCATACAGTTAACTCATCGAGTCACATTAAAACAACCTCGGATAGGTCAAAATCCTCAGTCGTGGGCATTGCATTGTGCCGCGGTCCGCTACATTCAGTCTTGATCCGCTGTGACCGCCGTCGGTACCTTGCATACCGTGGCTTGTCGGTATCGTCGGTCATCGCCAATCATCACCTTCGGCCCGTCGCCTAAATTAATCTGTGCGGTCTGACCATCAGACCATCTCGCGGTCACCATCTTCGGCGGTCCGCTGCTGACCATCAGATCATCTGCGGTCATTCTCGGTCATCGGTAAATTCACCGGCGCCGGATCCCGTTGATTCTGCGCCATTGCCATTGCTGGCTGAGCTGGCCCCGGCCACCATCAATCCTCGCCGTTCAGACCATGGTCGTTGGTTATCTCGTCACCGCGGTCACGCGACCATATCGTCGGCCACCATCGTCGGGCATTGCCGTCGACCACTGTCGCCGACCACCGTTGTCGGGCATCACCGTCAACCACCGTCGCCGGTTATCGTCGGATCGCCTCACGGGCGGTTCGGCGGGGATTAGCGCCTCTTTCAAGGAAAAATCGGATCCTTGTCATATGAACTACGGGTATTGATCGCCTCCGAACCCGGTCGATCCGACGAGGTCCGTTGACACCTCTTTTGAGAGAAAACTGGAGCCTTGTCTTATGAACTACGGGTCTTGATCGCCTCCGAACTCGGTCGGTCCCAATTCGGTTACCTCTTTTGAAAGCGGAGCCTTCATACTACTCGGTCTTGATCGCCTCGAACCCGGTCGGTCGGCGAGGTCGGTTGACACCTCTTTCAAGGAAAAGCGGAGCCTTGTATGAACCTGGTCTTGATAAACCGAACTCGGTCCAGAAGAGTTCAGTTGACACCTCTTCGAGAAAGCGGAGCCCTCGTATGAACTACGGGTCTTGATCCCTCAGCGACCTTCACTCTAGAAGAAGAGGAACACTCAAACATATGAGAAGTGTGTCCTCCTCTAATGGAATTTTTATGACCCATGGGAAAAAATCAAAATTGCTAAAAAACCAAAACGCTCAAAAGCAAAGGGTGGCGGTTTTTCATGACAGGGACCAGTAGCAGCATGAGCGATGCGATGTCGCCCTCCAGCTCAGACCGCTTCGACCCGTCGCCAGGCGTACCAGAATAGCCACATCTCGTTCTGCGACCCACTGACCGCTCAGAAACCACTGCAATCTGTTGTTTATTGTCTGACCCGGCATTCTTGACTGAAATCGACCAGTGGTTTTCGGCCCTCCCACGAGTCGACTCCGTTCATGCCTCCTTCCTTAGCCCATCCACTTTAAAACCAACCTTCAAAACCAGTAAATTATGAGTCCATAACCGAAACCTTTCGCTTACCCAGCGACCGCATAAACTTCCATGATCATAATCTTGTGCTGAAGATTTCTTTCAAAATGTATGGTTAATGGACCTGCAAATTTCATTGAAGAATTTATTATTTTCAAGTATTCAACATATATATTTTTGGATGATTGAGATAATATCATTCTGAAATAAGGAACCGATATGACGAAAATTCCTTAATTGAGCCAATCTTGATGTAATCAGTCAGATTAAGTGCTTATTATCAATCGACTCTTAAACATAGAGTGTTTATAGTCAAATCGGCGTCTTGTGGATCTAATCAAGATCTCATAATTTTGACTTCATTTGAGCATTCAAATACACAAATTACATCATATGATCAAAAGAATCATTTTGAGTGTCCGATGGAAGGGCCGGTTCGATTTTGTATGTATTCTAGATGTCACTCCTCCAATCTATAAATAGCCTCATCATTCTTCATATGAGGAGGCGAAGCAGAGGAGGAGAGCTCTAAAGCTTGAAAATACTCATAATCGTCCAATGCGTAACCACCAGTTGGTTGCCAACCACCGCCCCAGGTCATTGGTGCATCGCCGTGACTACTGATCATCGCCGACCATCGCCGACCATCTCCGGTCACCTTATCTCGTCGCCGGTCATCTATATCGGTATTGCGCCAGTAATTCTGTCATTCTTGCCGCACCACCGTCGGTATGCCACCCGGTCGACCAGGTCACCGCACCAGTAGTCATCATCGGTCGTGACCCACATTGTCGCGTCATCACCGCCAGCATTTATTTACAACTAAGCGTGGTTGTATAGGCATTGTTATCGGTGGCTTTCCATTGTGATTAATATACAATTACGTAATCCGTTATCGGAAAATTTTGTACTCAGAAACGGATACAGTGGAAGATTCTCTTGCTAGGCCAGTGGTTTTCCTCTTTTCGAGATTTTCACGTAAAATTTTGAGTTTTCTTTATTAAATCTTTAAATACATGTGTGAATTTCACAATAAGGCTAAAACTTCTATGATTGATTTTCTACAACTATATATATATATATATATATATATATAGCATAAAAGTTTTGTACATATATTTATGTATCTAATACAATATTTCAATGTACATAAATAACACCCACACTTTTAATAGCATAATAATTAATTTTTAAATAAAATTCACAATTTTATATATAGAAAAAAATGTTATATTTATAAATTTAAATTATAAATAATAAATACTAAATTTATAAAAATTTTGTGCTATATATGTAAATATCTCTTAAAATAAATATATTTATTTGAAAAAAGATAATCTAATGAACTCTTTTAGTGATATAAAGATATGTCTTTCAGAAGTATTAAAAGATGAGCATATGAATTTTAAATGAGAATTTCATAATTAAGTTATAATTATCTTGTTGTAATTGGGTTATATAGTTGTTGGTAATGATCGGCGATAATAAGCGGAGATAGGCGGCAGTGATGATGAACTTGACTCTCTCACTTTCTTTCAAGTTAGCTTCTAGCTCCTCCCCATCATAATAAGAATGGGGTCATATTTATAGGATTCAGATAGGTGCATTTTGGTCATTGTAGCCAAAATCTCAAAACACTCCATCGGACGGTTTGTACCGATCCATTTGATTATATATAGTTTTTTGGTGATTTAACCATTCAAATGATATTCGATTTAAGTGATCTTAGACTCGTTGGATTTGTCTTATCGAGCCGCTCAATTCGACTCTAAGCACATCAAATTTGGAAATCATTTTATCATTCAGTTAGTGTTTCAAAATTTTCGTATGTTACTTTTGAGCTTGATTGACATTTTTTCGATTTTTAATTAGCGTTATTGGACTCATCTTATTAAGTCGTTTAATTTGATTAAATATATGCTTTAACTTGAAATTCATGCTTAATTTATAAATTTTAAAGGGATATATCAATAGACATTTAGAATAGCTATTAAGAGTGTGTATTATTTAGATAAAGGTTAAAAAAAAGTATCAAATTAATCATATTTGATTATTTTTGTTTATTTGTTAAAACGACAGTTTATTTATTGACAGTAATTATAATTTTTTTAAATTTTTAGTTCTTTGTTTACTTTTTTTGTTTTTCAAATCAAATTATATTATTAATCAATAAAACTATGTAAATAAATAAATGATACAGATTGACGTGAATATTATTTATTTTATATGTTAAATTATAATTTTTAATAAAAATGATTTGATATTATTCTTAATAAATATTTAGGTTCAAGATATTAAGATTCATTTTAAAATTAATTACAGTTTTAGTCATTTAAAATCTAAACAAACTAAGCATAGTAAAGCTTAGTTAAGTTTAATTTAATTTAAAATAATAATAATTTAACTAATCCATAAATTAAATAATCTAAATCGACCAAAATACAAATTTAATAACTGCACTATCCCAGTGGAGATTTTATACATTAAGGTTTATATATATAATATAGCTAATGAAGCTATAATTAAAAGAGAATTAAAAGCGATATAATTAAACAATGATAACGAAAACTTTTATAAGCTACAAATAATTTGATGCGAATGATTTCTATTTTATTCATTTATAATTTTATTTTCCTTATAAGAATTAGTATTTTTTAAATATTTTAAATTTGATATAATTAAACTAACTTTCACTTTTAAATATTAATTAATTAAGAAATTATTTTCTGCAGAATTTGGACGCAACTTTATGTTCGAACTCTAATAATATATATATTATGTGATCGATAAATCTTGTATTATGTATTAGTTATAAAAGTGTTATATATTATTAATGCGTGGTATCATATTAATATAGCGGTTGTGTTATTTACGTCCGATAAGCTACATCTCGACTTCACACATAATAATTTTTTAATTAATTAAATTCAAAAATCTATTCGTTGGCAAAGCATGGATGAGGAAGATTGATTAAAATGTATGTGTTGAAAATAATTTTCATCAATAAAATTTTTATTTTTAGAATGAATTATAATTATAATTTCATTTGTCATTCAATAATATTGTAAATCATTACACATCAATTACAAAAGGTAGTACAATACTACTCTTTGATTAAAAGTGGAAAGAAAATTATAAAAAAAAATAATAATCTTTCACAATATTAGTCAAGAAAAAAATTTTTTGGGAAAAATATTATTAATTTAAAACATAACTATCAAAAAGTGCAACGTATTATACTATTTACGAACGCATTATTGTAATCTAGTTTAGGTGACATGTGAAGTTCAATGTTTTTATTGATGTGGATAAGGCAGTTAGTTTAGTTTAAAATTGAAAATCATTCAAAAATTGAATCAAAATTTGAATTAAATTGAACATATTGAGTCGATGAGCTAAAATTTAGATCAATTTTTTTTAGAACAGATCCAATCAAAATTTTTTATTATTAAAAATAATTTAAATTAATTTATAATCATTGTAAATATATAATAAAATTATTTATCAAATTAAATTTATTGAATTGTAATTTATAATCTTTCAATATATTTATAAGTATAAATATTATCTCATTGAAAATCTTTTTTTTATTTAATGTACTAAATTCAATTTGCTATAATTTTTTTAAAATTATTTTTTATTAAATTCGAGCCGGCTTGAAATTAGAATGAGTTGACTAAAAAAATCAGAATGAGTCAGCTTAAAATAAATTAGAAAATGAGCCGAGCTAGCTTGAAATTAATTGATTCGAGCAACGAGCCAATCTCTAGCCACTCGAAAATATTTCAAGCCAGTTATGTATTCAAGCTTGAACTTATTTAATATTATCGAACTCGAGCTCGATTCGAGCTTTTTAGAATGGTGTTCAAGCTTGAGCTTGTTTATTATTATCGAGCTGGAGCTCAATTCATGCTTGTTTATTATTATCGAGCTGGTGCTCAATTGCGTGCAAGAAACATTCTTGTGAGGTAATCGTTGTATCATGAGATTCTTGAGTTTCTTCTTCTTTTTTATGTGTGAGCGTACTTCTGATTTGATAAAGATCTTGAGGATTCTCTTGATTTGTATACCATTATTGTGGCTTCTATCTTTGTTGATCGTAACCTTAGATATGGATGTAGGCTTTGTTTAAGTAGAAAAGTAACCTTATTATTTTAGTATTTAATGAATACAATAAGAGCAACTTCTCAAAAGATCTAAGATATTTTTATGTGAAAATTAGTGAAAAAAAATAAAAAAACTTTATCTAATTGAAGAGATATCATTAAACATAATTAAGAAAGTGGTCAATACAATATAATATGCATGAATTATGGAAGATATATTTATGATAAAAATATAAAATGCTATGACACACCAAAGTTATCTTAAAAGGGAAACACTAATACTTTTTCTAGTATATTATGAATTATTAAGTGCATTTTTAGAGGTGGTGGCCTTAATAATGCCATTGGAAGGAAGATTACCAAAAAAATACAATTACCGCTTTGAGTATGTAAGTTGGGATGAACAAAAAAAATAACATATTGTTATTTTAGATTTAATTAATATCACGCAATGTTTATTTATTTACATATAAAACACTTAAATTTTAAAATTTATATATGTACCACTTTGTTATGCATAAAAAAATATATTTCACTTTAAAAGTTTAGTACAATCATATTTTTTGATTAAAATTCAGATATAATCTACATAAATAACAAAATTAGGTGTTAAATAAGCAAATATATAAGAATTGTGTGGTATTTATAAATCAAGTTAATAAAATATCTCAAAAATATTATAATAATTAATCTTTGTGACAAATGCAAAGCACATTTTTTATGAATATAAAAATTGTCTCAAATGCAAAGCACATTGGAAGATTACCAAATTTTATTTTATGAATATAAAAATTGTCTCAAATGCAAAGCACATTAGATAAAAAGGTGAATGACAAACAAGAGCTAAATCAAACCTTTGTATAACACTTCAAGTTTAATTCAATGATAATATGCTATTTCTATTAATTAGAATAAAACTCTGAATTCTTATATCATTAGCATTATTTAGAATCATACTATATATATATATATATATATATATATATATATATATATATATATATATATATATATATATATATATATATAGATATATATATATAGACCTAAGTTATAAAAAATATCAAAATATTTCTTATTATTGTAAAAATAAAAAAAAGTTTGAAAACTAAGAAAAATATTTAGGCTTGTAGAAATAAAATATATGAAAAAAAGTAAAATCTTATACTATAAATACTTCAACAAAAAAAATAAAATTTATTAGTGATTTTAATTGCTACAAAATTTTAAAATTATTGTTGTATTGTATAAAACTAGTTCGATAGAATAAAAGTTTACTTTGTTGTAATCTAGCGATATTTGAAGAATAAATAAGAAACTCATGATTTTTTTTACGTGGAAAAACCCCTGAAGAAGGGGAAAAAATCACGGGGCCTAGCCTAATAAAAATCTCTCATTATGTTTATGTTTCGGAGTACAAAATTTTCCCAATAATGGGATTACAAAATTGTATATGAGAAAGCCTCATGGGAATCCCAGGAAGGTAACACGTTGATCTCCCTCCATATCACATCAGCGATGTGAACCACACAGAAAAGGAATACACACCATTGAACACATCTCGTGTTAACATTTTGATGGCCATTAGATATGAAGAGACCATCAAGTAGCCACATCCGCTAAAACCAAATTCGAAAATCAATATTATCACTTCCATCAGTGGTGGACAGGTGTAAACAACTTAAAGAAGAGATCAGATCACAGGATCGTCGATTTGTTAAGAATCGACTTAAGAAAACATAACTCAACTGGGGAAAACTAGGACAATCATCACATAAATAATAAAATAGTCATCATATAGTTGGAGAAATAAACAAGCGGAGGATCACTACTATCCCAAGTCCTCATTCTTGCTCAGAAGAACTAGAGTTAAAGAAATTTATTAATCATTCCATCATTTTTAATGACTGGACTTAAAGGAGTCCAAGTTCGCATCAAGATTCACTTGTCATCATGGATCATGACCCATGTTATAATGTTAGAGAATTTTGATTGATACGGAGTTATGATGTCTTATGTTACTCCAAATTTCTTAGCATGAGCCTAGTTACGGAAAAGCTCCAACCCTGCATGACCATTATATGGGTTTGATAATGCATGCATGGAGTGGAGGCAATCACCCTTCTTGTAGTCCTCAGAGAATTTCCTCGATAAGTGACTCATTCAATTTAATTCATGGTGGTCAAGTTAGATTCAAACTATCTTGAAAGGCCCTCTAATCAAATTTTGGTGATTACTTGATATCTCATCTTAAGATGAAATTTCCAAACCGTTGAGGAGTGGTGTGGAAATCAATAAATAACATAATCGTGTTACCTCAACTCATGCCTTGTGACCTTCAACATCGAGAATTTCAATTTTTAGATGAAGAAGTACCTGAGGGCTTATGAAGACTTGCTCCATGTTTCATTATCGATTACGATATTTATGAGCGGTCAAGTCGATCTACTCCAACAGAGGTAAAATACATAGACTTTTTGCACAAAAATCAAGACATCTTTGCTTGGAGTCCGACAAATATGCCTCAGGTCGACCCCAATGTGATCATGTACTCTCTTAAGATTGATCCAACATTCAAACTGATCATCCAAAAGAAGTGGAGTTTTACACCTGATCGCCTCCAAGCTATTGAACAAGAAGTTAACAAGTTCTTAGAAGTGAGATTCATACTAGAAATATATTACTCTACATGGCTGGCAAATGTTGTCATGGTTAAGAAAGCAAATAAAACTTGAAGAATATGTATTGATTACATTGATCTCAACAAAGCTTGCTCAAAAGATAGTTTTTCCCTCCCCCGAATTGATCATTGATCTACATCGGCCATCAAATGCTCAATTTTTTGGATACTTACTCAGGTTACAACTAAATAAAAATAGACCCAACGGATGAAGATGTCACATCATTTCAAATATATAAAGGTTTATATTGTTACCAAGTTATACCATTCGGGTTAAAAATACTGGTGCTACATACCAATGCCTTATGAATAAGGTCTTTAAAGACCTCTTAGGCCACACAATGGAGGTATATGTAGATGACATGTTAGTAAAATCTTGGAAGAATCACAACATATTTATGACTTAGAAACATGATTTAACCTTCTTCGACATTATAACATGTGACTTAACTTCGATCAAGTGTGCTTTTGTGGTTACGTAGAGAAAATTTCTTGGGTTCATAGTCACCCACTGCGGGATTAATGTTAATCCCGAGAAAATCAGAGCACTCAGAGATATGGCTCCTCTGAAAAATATTAAGAAAGTTTAACACTTGAATTAATGAATTGCTGCCTTATCCCGCTTCTTAGCCCATTCTAGGGATAAATACTTGTCATTCTTTAAAATATTAAAGGGAGCTAAAAATAATAATTTTTAGTTGACTGATGAATGTAAATCTACTTTTGAGCAACTAAGGGAATATTTAGCATCTCCACCCTTACTATCCAAGACTATTCAAGGAGAGATATTATACTTATATATCGTCTCTTCACATAATAAGTTCAATTTTAGTGAGAAAAATGCAATACAAAGATCAATTTATTATGTCAACAAAATTATCTCTGATATAGAAAGTCGTTATCCACTGGCAAATAAGATGGCTTTGGCTTTAGTTTTCTTGAAATTACATCCATACTTCAAGCTCACACCATCGGTGTTTATACCTATTTACCATTGAGGGTCATTCTACGAAACCAGAGGCATCTAGAAGGTTAATCAAATGGTCTGTAGAATTGGAAGAGTTTGATATTCATTTTCTACCCAGGCCAGACATAAAGTCTTAAGTACTCGCAGACTTTATAGTAGAATGCATTGTCCCTACTCCAAATGAGCTATCTATTACGCCCCTTTCATCTCCTCAATGGACCCTCTATGTTGATGGAGCTTCAAAAAATACTAGTGTCGGAGCAGGAATCTTACTTATTATCATGACCCGGCCCAAGAGCTTGGAATACCAAGGCGGGAACAGACGATCGGACGGATAAAATAAAACATTTCTTAACATTTCCAATCATAAATAAAATCTCCAATCTCCAATCATAAAAGAGCCATTAAAAATCACAAATAATTATACAATTTGTCCATACTTAAATATTCTAATAAAGTTCAGGAGAAAACACACTTTAAACATAACTCAACATGACATAATTACTATCTCACAGTCCCTACGGTAGTAAACATGACTTTCCCTTCTATCAGCCATTTAATTAGTAGGATTACCTGAAAAAAGATTAAGCAACTAATAAATGAATATAATTCAGTGGGTCAATTATGCTATTACACTATAGTAAACAAGAAGAAAGAATTAGTATGCATGCCAGTTTTCTGCTGTCACAGGTACATCAAAGAAATATGCTCAAACAACTAAACCTATGGGAGGTCGGTATACATAAACATTTATCGAGCATATGGGGTGTATACATAAATATTTATCATATAAACTTTTACTTTTTACTTTGATCATCCTTCCAAGAGTCACCGTCGAAATACTCATTCAAAGAACAAGTATCTATTACCATTGTTATTTGCCAATTTCATTGGCCCTTTTGAATTATTTGTCAATTTCATTGGCCCTTTTGAATCATTTTGTGCACAGGTACATTGCGTCCCCAGCCAGTATCATAAGGGGTGAACTCTAATTTCAACATATACATTCATAGCATACAATTATACCACTATGGACAGTAATTCATGATTAACAGTAAATCAATGAACTTTATAAAATGATAACATGACAATATGATCTAGCATTCAGGTTATTATTCAACATGAAGAAACAGTAAGCTACATCACAGTTTAAGAAAGAAACAGGAAAAATCATCACAACTTGCAGTACATGAAAAAGTCATAATCATATGAACATGCGTTTCATCATAAGAAATTAAGATATTTTTACCATAAATGTAAGAACATAATTACCCACTTTAACTTGCAGTTTCCTCTTGAATCTCCTTTCCTTTAACGCTTCCTTCCTTAATTGAAATTCTATAGAATCAAATATTAATTTAATCAATACTCTTGAACCTCCTTACATATAGCTTAGCACAGGTTTAAGATTTTTATTACATTTGAAATTATTTTTCGTATGTGAGGGTTTAACACTTTATTACTTAAGCGTGATTCCCACATATTCCCAATTTACATTTCTTGCTTAAATCTATAGACCCTAAGTCAATTTATAAACCCTAAATTAAACTTGAAATAGCATTAAAATTGAAGTTAATAACATTAAAATCAAATTTAAATTAAACACATACTTAAATAACTCATTTACTTACCTTGTATCTCTTGGTTTTCCCTAAGGACCTGTTAGAGCATCTTCTTTTCCTCCCACGCACGGTCCCGATCGCAACACCGGTTATCTCCTCGCACACAAGAGCTTCTCTCGGTCTTGCCCTAAGCCCGTCGGCTTCTTCCGCACACGCCGCGGCTCCGTGGTTCTTCCTCTACTCGATCCGTCAGGCTTCCTCACGCACGTACACAATGCGCCTCAACTCTCCTTTATTCCGTCGACAGCTTGGCGTCGTTCTCCTCCTTCCTCGGTAGATGCAAAAATTCAAAATATCCTTGTCCTTCCTCATCGAGAGCCGCGTGCATGGCTAGAACAGTAGAGCCTTCTCCCTTCCTTTCTCCCTCTCTGTGTTTTGGGAATTTGGTTTGGTTTGTCACGAATGGCCCTCCCTTTGAATCCCTTTCTTTCCTTTTTTTAGGTAGTAGCATGAAATTTCCCCCTTTTTACGATTATTTCACTCATTTCCCCAAACAGGATACCTTAAAGTATGGACTTCGCCTAAAATTCTCTACAACCAATAATATGGCTGAATATGAGGCTCTCATCATAGGGTTGAGACTTACCATCGATTGTGAAGCTCAAAACATAATGATCCATACTGACTCTTAGCTTGTCGCCTCTCAGGTTGAGGGAAACTTTAATACTCATAATCCCCGGCTAGCACAATACCTCAACTTGGTGAAGTCATTTCTTGCCCATATCAAGACACATCAAATCATTCACATATTGCTAGAGAAGAATACTCAAGCTGATGCTCTCGCTAAGCTCGCTACCACTACTACCAGAGATTTATTTAATAGAATGCATGTTGAGAAAATATATTTTCCTAGTATCCAAGGATCATGGGTAATACAAGTACTTAATGAGACGAAGGAACCTTCGTGGATGGACCTCATCATATCCTTTTTACAAGAAGGGATCCTTCCTGAAGACCCAACTGCTGTAACTCGTCTCCGAAGATAAGTTGCAAACTTTATTATTATCATAGATGAATTATACAAATGAGCTTTTTCTGGGTCATACCTTAAATGCCTCTCATTATCAGAGTCGGTTATGCATTAAGAGAGGTTCACTCTGGATATATAGAGAATACTTAAGAAGAAGGGCTCTAGCCCTTAAAATTATAAGGCAAGGGTTCTATTAGCCTACGATGAAGCAAGACACCTTGCATTTCACAAAAAAATATGTGAGTTGTCAGTTGTACTATAACCTCTCTCATACACTACATACATAGCTCTCATTCCTTCAAAGCCCGTGGCCTTTTACTCATTGGAGAATTGATATCATGGGACCTTTTCCAATCAACAAAAGTTTATCATTTTAGCTGTCGGCTACTTCATTAAATGGGTGGAAGATGAACCACTCGTTAAAATCACAAAGGCAAATGCTAAACGATTTATTTGAAAAAATATAATATGCCGATTAGATCTTTCTGCAAAGATCATCACCGACAATGAAACCCAATTTACTAAAAAAGTTTTTATGTCATTTTGTAAAGATCTTCACATTCGATTCTTTTATATAGTCAGCCCATCCTCAAAAATGGAATGGTGTACTACTATACTCAAAGAGTTAAAAATGTGTCTCGAGAAAGGGCAATGGGTTGAGGAGCTCTCTAATGTTCTTTAAGCTTACGCTATATCTCCTGAACTAGGCGGTGAGATACAATATAATTTGTGTTTTGGCACAGAAGTTATTATACTAGTAGATATCCAGATTCCAAGTCCAAGAGTTCAATCATTCAATCATAATAGTAATGAAGAAAAACTCCGACAGAACTTGGACTTACACCCGAAACTCATGATATGGCCCTACTTTGGACTGTTTCCTACCACCGAAGGGTAGCTCGTCACTTCAACAAAGAGTGAAACCCCATCCCATCTATGTTGGTGACTTGGTCCTGCGAAGTCTTGAAGTTGCGGGCAAAGGCCCTCAACGCAATAAGCTCTCACCTCTTTAGGATGACCCTTATGTGGTTACATCTATGGTCAAGCCAGGAACATTTAAGCTCAAGGATCCAGAGCGAAAAACCTTACCTCGAACTTGGAACAGGGAGAATCTCCGAAAGTATTATCAATAATTCATACTGCATATTTATTTTAACTTTTATTTTTTTCTCATTTACCATTTTCTCTTCAACTCATATCTTTGTTAAAATTATCTTATAAACGTATAACCGACCTTATCAAAGTAATGAGTTTATCTCCTTCTATTTCAAGCTTATTACATATAAATAATCTCCTTCATTTAATCCTCCCACTTTAGGAATGAACAACTCATGTTGTGTCTCAGTCAAGGCATGATCAATCCCAAGGGGATTTGATCGGACCTCTTCCATACATGTAATAAGTCAAGTAACACTTTGACTAATGCCTAAGATATGTCAAAAAGTCCTTGGTGGACATTCCACAGCCTCTTCCATACAGGTAAGAAGTCAAGTAACACTTTGATTAATACTTAGGATATGTCAAAAAGTCCTTGGTGGATATTCTACGGCCTCTTCCATACAGGTAAGAAGTCAAGTAACACTCTGACTAATGCCTATGTTAGGTCAAAAAGTCCTTCGTAGACATTTAACGGCCTCTTCCATACATGTAAGAAATCAAGTAAAACTCTGACTAATGCTTAGGATAGGTCAAAAAGTCATTGGTAGACATTCCACGGCCTCTTCCATATAGGTAAGAAGTCAAGTAACACTTTGGCTAATACCAATGATAGGTCAAAAAGTCCTTGGTGGACATTCAATGGCCTCTTCCATACAGGTAAGACATCAAATAATATTTTGAATGATACCTAAGATAGGCCAAAAAGTCCTTGGTGGACTTCCTATGACCTCTTCCATACAGGTTAGCATCGTCGAATATAATATTTCGACCAATCACCTCGGATAGGTCAAAATAAAATGAGAGCAAATCACCCAAAATTTTTAGTTTACTGATATCATTGATAGCTCTAACATGATGATATAAAAAAAATCAAAATTCTTGATACAAAAAAAAAATAATAAATAACAATACATAGATAAAAGGGAAGGAAATGCATCCTCAAGTAATACTACATGATATCAACATCCTCCACTCTGGAAGATGCCCTTAAACTCACTCTCAACCCTTTCATCTCCTAAATCTGGCAAAGAGTCTTCAGATACTTGGCTGGGAGATAGATTCTCAATACTAGCTCCAATTTTGCGATGTACTAAATGGATTCTTTTAGGAATCCTCGGATGAAATCTTTCTCCAAACATTGGCGCTCCAAGTCTTTCACTTCAACATCAAGAATATGATTACGAGATTCTTGGACATGGTCCTTGATAGCATTACAATAAGCTAGGGAGTTCTTAAAGTCTTCCGATTCCTTCAAGAAGATTTCATTTGCTTCCGCTTCTGACATTATAAGTTCATTCTCAGAAAGACGATCATGTAATGCTTTCTTCTCCAGTTCAAGAGCTTTCTTCTCCACTGCAAATGCCTTGAGTCTTTTCTCTTTCTAGCGAGTCTCTACCCTCACCTCAATCAGCTCATCACGAGTACGCTCCACTTCCTGACGTTGAAGAGAAAGAGAAGTTGACATGTTCACTAGCTTAGTTCTACACCCGGTAAGCTGATCCTCTAGAGCTGTCACTTCTTTGGCCTTAGCACTCATCTTTCGATCATACTCGCCTTGCAAGTATTTTACCTTCACAAATTCAGTATTCCACTCATCTAGAGCGACACCCAAATGATCCATAAGCCATAATGTTTGGCTACCTACAATAAAAAAATCACAAATATTCACAAATAAAGGAAAAGAAGAAAAGAAAGAGAATAAGAAGATAAGCATACTAATTAGATACGCTGTTGATGTCCGACATACGTGCTTTAACACCTCTTCAGGAATATACAGCTTCAAGAAATGAATTCTCCCATTATGAGCTAAGATAGATAAACTCTCAGAGGCCAACTGGGGGCGAACATCTTCTCCGCAAATATTTGACATAGCTACTTCGGCACATGTCTTCTTTTTCTTTAAAGAAGAAACATTGTTGTCACCATGACTTTGTAACGGGCTTCTTGAAAGAAAGAATCTTGTGATTATGAGAGACCTTTCATCACCTTTACTTGATCTTTTGGAAGAGCATGAGATCTCCCTACTTGAATGGAAAGGCCAACCTTGAACATTCTATCTTCAATTATACACTTGTCAATGTGACGTAACTCATATTGCAAGCTTCCCACATCAGGAATATTAAGAGTCATTAGGATTTCATTCTCTTCAATGAATGGATCGGAAGGTCATTCAATCTTTCCCATCTCTCGGAGGCTCCACTCATTTTTCACAAAAGAACTCATTAAACCAATTTCTAGATGAATCCGTCTTTGAAAATTTTATCCAATTCTTTATAGCTCGATAAGAAACACGTCCCTGAGCATCACATGTGAATCTACACATTCGAAATAAATATTTGATGTTCAAAGTCGTACCACACTCTTTAAAGAAGATTGTAAAACCAACGATGATCACTAAAGCTCGAAATGAAAATTATGATAAAGCTACACCACATATTTTGAAGACCTCAATCAATTCAGGAGCCAAAGGGAATCACAATCCCGCATGAAGAATCATCTCTGAAACAGTAAAGTATCCCGGTGGAGGAGAACGTGCTCGATCAGACTTTTTGGAAACAATAGCCACCAACTCATTGGGGAAATAAAATTTCTTGCGGAACACCATTAAACTATTAGCTGTGATAGTGGATGATATATCGTCAGCTATCACGCTATTTTCTTTCGCCATAATCTGAGAAAATACATAATAAATAAAAAAAAGAAAGATAAAGGTTTGAGAATTGTGTGAAGTAACTCACTCACCCTAATGCTTGTGCATATCCTTTCCTGATTTTGTTGCTCACGGACAACTTTGAATAAAATTTTTTGCTTACGATCTGACGAAATATATACTCATACATATGAGATAAAGAAAAAGCTATTTCTCTCTAATGATACTCTGAAATTACCTGTCAGACTTTCTAAGTTTTTCGAGGGATGGTTCCTAATTGACGCTTCCCCGCCATCTTGGTAGTTGACAACTACTGAACCATCCATTGGAGTTTTAAGAAATTCAATTTCCTACAAGAAAAAGTAGAAAATGCAGACCTTGATCGCCTTCAGACCCGATCGATCCGAAGATGACAGTTGATACCTCTCTCGAGGGAAAACTAGAGCCTCGTCCTATGAACTACGAGTCTTGATCGCCTCCAAATCTGGTCAGTTCAACGAGGACAGTTGACGCACCTCTCGAGGAAAAATTGGAGCCTCACCCTATGAACTATGGGTCTTGATCACCTCCAAATTCGGTCAGTCGACGAGAAAAATTGACGCCTCTCTTGAGGAAAAATCGGAGCCTCATCGTATGATCTACGAGTCTTGATCACCTCCACAGTGATTAGGCGAAGACAATTGAAGCCATTCTCGAGGGAAAATCAGAGCCTTGTCGTATGAATAACGGGCCTTGATCACCTTCAAACTTAGTTGATCTGACGATGATAGTTGACACCTCTCTTGAGGAAAAACCAGAGCCTCGCCGTATCAACTACGGGTCTTGATCGCCTCCGAACCCGGTCGATCGGCGAGGGATTGGCGCCTCTCGAGAAAAATTGGAGCCTCGGTATGAACGGGTCTCGATCAGTAAAGCAAATGACCTTCTCTTAAGAAGAAGTTCAGAGCTTCACTAACAAAAAGAAAAAAAAAATTTATCCTAGTCCTTGGACATTTGCTAAATAATTTCTCTTATAACGTAGAAGAATACTTGAGCATATGGGAGTTGTGTCTCAGATTTGACCCTGGGGATTTTATAGACCCACCATATGGACAAAAGGAAAAAATTAAAAAATAATGAAATGAAATGGAAAAACTGAAAAACCAAAAAAATGTTCATCGATCGCGTTTGCGCATCTTGAGCGTCTGAGGGCTCACGGACCATGCGCCCGTAAGTGCAGTAAGCGTTGGTGGACCCGTAACCGAGCCTTGCACTCGCACCGCATGCACCCGTGACCCTACCCTTGATCATAATCTTGTGCACCCATGAAGATTTATTCTCTTAAACTATATGGTTAATGAACCGCAAATTTCATTAAAAATTTATTATTTTTAATTATTTGGCATATATTTTTGGATGATAGAGATAATGTCATCCAAAAATAGGGGACAACTCATATGATACTAAAAATTCTACTAATTGAAACATGAATCTTGATATCAAAAGAAATCTGATCTTAAGTCGAAACCAGTCCAGATCAAGTACTTAAAATATCATTAGAAATTTTGGGATATCAGTTAAATCCCTAAATAGTTCCTAAATATGGAGTGTTTGTAATCAAATCGAGTGCCTTGACGAGCCGGATCTAACAAGCCCAAGAACCTTTTATTTTGACTTTTCAAATACTTAAAATACATCAGATGATTAAGAGAATCATTTTGAGTCGTCCGATAGAGTGGTTTGGAATTTGCATGTATTTATAGAAGCGTCATTCCTCTAATCTGTAAATAGCCTCTCATTCTTCACTTGAGGGGAGCCCAAGCTAAAGAGAAGAGAGCTCTGAGGCTTGAAGATCCTCTAAGCACAATCGTGCCACCACTCGACGGTCGCCGATCATTGCCGTCAGCCGCCAACCATCGCCGACCGCCGTCGTCGGCCAACACCGCCGGTCCTCACCACTAACCACTACTACATAGTTGTTGTTACCTGATTTTGTGATTCCCATTATCATGCTTTCTCATATACAATTCTGTAATCCCGTTATCGAAAAAACATTGTACTCTGAAATAAATACGTAGGGGCTGTTTGGTTGCGTGCATTTGGGGGCATTGCATTTCAAATGCACGCATTTTAACTTTCTGAGTGTTTGGTTGCAAGTAAAGTAAATTTCTAATGTAATGTAATGTATTCTAAATACATTAGAAAGGCCATTTTGGTGTATTTGGAATTCGCCTCGGTAATTCAAATCTGTAATAAAAGTGATGCACCACCATTTTCTTCGCCACCGCCGGACACCGCCGTCCGCCACCAGGTCGCCGTCTAACCATTAGTATTACAGAGGGTCACTCCTCCAATCTATAAAATATTTTTCATATGAGAGGAGGTGAAGCAAGGCAGGAGAGAGCTCAAAGCTTGAAAATCCTAAGCATAATCGTGTCACCACTCGCGGTCAGTCTACCACCATTGGTTGCCAACCACGCGGCCGCTGCCGGTCATCCGCGCCGGTCGCCGTGCTATCGCCGCCATCTCCGGGTCGCCATCGTCGTGGTCATCTCCCGATTCTGAGCACCATTAAGCCACGTCATTAGTCGCCGATTCTGCCGCCGAACACCCCATTGGCCTCCAACCACCCGCCGCCACCGCCGGTCATTACGTGGTCACCACCACGACGATCGCCGTCGGTCGTTGACCCGTTTCACCTTCATCTACTACCACTAGTATTTGTCAATCGAGCATCAGATATGTTGTTGTCTAATTGATTCTATTGACTTCTAATATACAATTCTGTAATCCCGTTATCGGGAAAATTTTGTACTCTGAAATAGATACATAGTGAAAGATTTCTACTGGCTAGGCCCCATGGTTTTTCCGTCTTTTCGAGGTTTTCCACGTAAAAATTCTGGACTTTTCTTGTTCACTCTTTAAATATATGTGTATGTGCTGAATTTCACAACAAGGCTAACGCATAAACTTTCACTCTACCGCAACTGGTTTTCTATCACGCAACAGTTTGGCGCCATCTGTGGGAAACTGATTCCCATTGTTTCATCATGTATGGCGACCAAGTTTCCCAACAAGATCAAATCACCATTGAGGTGGAGCATTTCAAGCTTTTATGGAGCGCAAGCGAAGAATGAAGATTCATCAAACTTCGTTCCTTGATTCTCAAACGGGGCAACTTAATCTCGAGAAGATCGCCCATGTTAATATGGTAAGCATCTAATCGATTACCATCCCAAGAAATAAGTCAAAGTTGGAGGATATTTCAACATTGGGAAGAGATATAACTTTGCAAATTATGATTTTCCAATCATACTCATGGAAAAACAAGACCAAGGTTAAGGAGCAACTTTGGCTACAACCACAAATGGATGTTTTGATTCGGCCTTTTCTATACAGGTTAATGTCATCGAGCGAAGACGTTGACAAACAACCTAGGATAGGTCAAAAAGTCCTTGGTGGACTTCCCACGACCTCTTCCACACATGTTAATGTCATCGGGTAACACTATGACAAACAACCTCGGATAGGTCAAAACTTTGTACCTACTCCACACAGGTTAACGTCATCGAGCAAGCACTTTGACAAACAACCTCGGATAGGTCAAAAAAACTCAGCGGATTCAATTCAACCTCTTCCACACAGGTTAACGTCATCGAGGAAAGACTCTGTCAAACAACCTAGAATAGGTCAAAAGGTCCTTGGTGGACTTCCCACGGCCTCTTCCACACAGGTTAACGTCATCGAGTAACACATTGACAAATAACCTCGGATAGGTCAAAAATCCTCAGTGGATGCAATTCAACCTCTTCCATACAGGTTAACGTCATGAGCACTCGACACAACCGGTAGGTCAAAATCCTCGGATTTAATTCTCTTCCATACATGCGTCATCGGGTAACACTCGACAAACAACCTGGATGGCTCAAAATCTCGGATTCAATTCGACCTCTTCCATATAGGTTAGCGTCGCCGATAATAAACAACCTCGATAGATCAAAATCCTCGCGTCGTCGGGCATTGCTATTGCTCGTCATCCCTGCAACTACCGTCGTCGGTCACGACCACCCTGCCGACTAACCGCGCGAGCTGCGCCGTCGGCCCATGCCGTCGGTTCTGCCGGTCATCACCGCCGGCGGTCGCATCGCCCATTGATCGGCGGTCGCGTAGCAATCATGGCCATCTCACGGTCACTTTCTTGCCGGTCACTGCTGACCATCATCGATCATCTCACGGTCACCACCATTGTCGCGGTCATCCTGCATTACCGGCGCCCGGTGCATGTCCTTCTGGTCGCCCATTCATTGTCGATCGGCCCAACCGTGGTGTCACCATCGATCCTCTTCATTTTCGACCATCGTCGTTGGTTATCATTGACCATCGTCGCCGGTCCCGCCGACCATATCGTCGCCACCATCGTCGGGCATTCGATCGTGACCGCACCGTTGTCGAGCATCACCGTCAACCGCCGTCATCGGTTATCGTCGCCGATCATCGCCTCTGAACCCGGTCGGTTCGACGAGGACAGTTGACACCTCTTTTGAGGGAAAACCGGATCCTTGTTTTATGAACTACGGGTATTGATCGCCTCCGAACCCGGTCAATCCGACGAGGTCAGTTGACACCTCCTTCGAGAGAAAACTGGAGCCTTGTCGTAAGAACTACGGGTCTTGATCGCCTCCGAACGACCTTCACTCTAGAAGAAGAGGAACACTCAAACATATGAGAAGTGTGCCTCCTCCCTTGGCCCTAATGGAATTTTTATAGACCCCCTATAGGAGCAAAAAAGTCAAAAATCGCTAAAAAAAACCACCCAAAACTGTTCAAACTCAAATGGTGAACGGACAAAAGCGGTGAAAATAGACTTTTTTGCGAGCCTGGCGGACCGGTAGCCCTGCCCGCACCCAGCGTTTGCGCTCGCGTGTCTTCCCTTGCTCGTTCGACCAGCTTCGGCGATCCGCCACCCGTGAGCAATTGGCCCATGCATCAGTTCGCGACCGGACTGCGCTCAAAACCGCGCCAACCGTGATCCGTCGTTGGCATGTGACCCTCTCAGGCCGCATTCAAGCGTCGACTGAAATCGACCAGCGTGCTTTTGTGACCCGCTTCTGACGTAGGCAGACCCGTTCATTGCACCTCCTTCTTGGCGTCCGTGCTTTAAACCAAATGTGCAGCACCGTAAATGTTCGTATGAGTCCATAACCCGAAACCTGCGCTTGCGGCGTGCATACACATCCGCGAGCGTCGTGATCATAATCTTGTGCACCATGAAGATCTGTTCTCTCAAAATGTATGGTTAATACGCAAATTTCATTGAAGAATCTATTTTCAAGTATTCGACATATATATTTTGGATGATTGAGATAATATCATTCGAAATAAGCAACTAATATGGAAAATTCCTACTCCAAATCTTGATGTTGAAAGCAATCTAGTTCTGAATCAAGACTAACCGAGATTAAGTGCTTATTATCAATCGACTCTTAAACATGAAGTGTTTATAGTCAAATCGAGCGTCTTGACGAGCCGGATCTAACAAGCTCAAGATCTCATAATTCCGACTTCATTTGAGCATTCAAATACACAAAATACATCATATGATCAAAAGAATCATTTTGAGCGTCCAGATAGAGAGGGTGGTTGGATTTTGCATGTATTCTGAAGGCGTCCTCTAATCTATAAATAGCCCCTCCTTCATATGAGAGGAGGCAAAGCAAGAGGAGGAGAGAGCTCTAAAGCTTGAAAATCCTCCAAGCATAATCGTACCACCACTCCTGTCGGACCACCGGTTGATGCCAACCACCGCCGGCCATCGCCATTATCACACGTATCCTACTACTTATTTACATAACTTTGAGCGTGTGTATAATTTGTTGTTCGGTCATGATTTCCATTGTCATCCTTCTAATATACAATTAAAAAATTTGTACTCACGAAGCAGATCATAGATTTCTCTTGGAAGATTTTGGCCCTGATTTTTCCCTCTTTGGTTTTACGTAAAATGCAGAGTTTTTCTTGTTCATTCTTTAAATACAGTGTATGTGTCTTTGAATTTTTTAAAATAGAAAGCGTAAACTTTCATTCTCTGATTGATTTTGACAATGATATATATATATATATATATATATATATATATATATATATATATATATATATATATATATATATATATATATATATATATATATAGCATAAAAGTTTTTTGTACATATATTTATGTATCTAATACAATCTTTCAATGTACATAAATAACACCCACACTTTTAATAGCATAATAATTAAATTTTAAATAAAATTCACATTTTTATATAGAAAAAATGTTATATTTATAAATTTAAACTATAAGTAATAAATACTAAATTTATAAAAATTGTGTGCTATGTATGTAAATATCTCTTAAAATAAATATATTTATTTGAAAAAAAGATAATCTAATGAACTCTTTTAGTGATATAAAGATATGTCTTTCAGAAGTATTAAATATGAGCATATGAATTTTTAAATATGAGAATTTCATAATTAAGTTATAACAATTATACAGTTGTAATTGGGCTATAACAGTTGTTGGTGACAGTCAGGGACGATAATAAGCGGAGATAGATGATCACGGTGGTGATGACGAACTTCGAACTTCTAGATCTCTCTCAACTTTCTTCCAAGTTAGCTTCTAGCTCCTCCCCATCATAATAAGAATGGGGTCATATTTATAGGATTCAGATAGGGTATTTTGGTCATTGTAGCCAAAATCTCAAAACACTCCATCGGACGGTTTGTATCGATCCATTTGATCATATATAGTTTTTTGGTGATTTAACCATTCAAATGATATTCGATTTAAGTGATCTTAGACTCGTTGGATTTGTCTTATCGGCCAGCTCAATTCGACTCTAAGCACATCAAATTTAAAAGTCATTTTATCATCCAGTTAGTGTTTCAAAATTTTCATATGTAACTTTTGAGCTTGATTTGAGCACATTTGAACTCGATTTTACCTGATTCTAGCATTATTGGACTTATCTTATTAAGTCGTTTAATTTGATTAAATATATGCTTTAATTTGAAATTCATGCTTAATTTATAAATTTTAAAGGGATATATCAATAGACATTTAGAATAGCTATTAAGAGTGTGTATTATTTAGATAAAGGTTAAAAAAAGTATCAAATTAATCATATTTGATTATTTTTGTTTATTTGTTAAAACGACAGTTTATTTATTGATAGTAATTATAATTTTTTTTAAATTTTTAGTTCTTTGTTTACTTTTTTTGTTTTTTCAAATCAAATTATATTATTAATCAATAAAACTATGTAAATAAATAAATGATACAGATTGACGTGAATATTATTTATTTTATATGTTAAATTATAATTTTTAATAAAAATGATTTGATATTATTCTTAATAAATATTTTGGTTCAAGATATTAAGATTCATTTTAAAATTAATTACAGTTTTAGTCATTTAAAATCTATTTTAATCATTTATAATTTTATTTTCCTTATAAGAATTAGTATTTTTAAATATTTTAAATTGGATATAATTAAACTAACTTTCAATTTTAACTATTAATTAATTGAGAAATTATTTTCGCGAGTTTGGGCGTGCTTTTATGTTCTTAATAACTATGTTATGTGACGTCAATCGATAAATAGTTATTATATATTGCGTAAAATTATTATACAACAGTTTATGCATTGAATGACGTCGAGATATCGAAGTTACATCCCGACTTCACATATAATAATTTTTAACTAATTAAATTCAAAAATCTATTCGTCGGCAAAGCATGGATGAGGAAGATTGATTAAAATGTATGTGTTGAAAATTATTTTCATCAATAAAATTTTTATGTTTAGAATGAATTATAATTATAATTTCATTTGTCATTCAATAATATTGTAATGTCATTACACATCAATTACAAAAGGTAGCATAATACTACTCTTTGATTAAAAGTGGAAAGAAAATTATAAATAAAATAAATAAATAAATCTTTCACAATATTAGTCAAGAAATAAATTTTTTTGGGAAAAATATTATTAATTTACATAACTATCAAAAAGTGCAACGTACTATACTATTTACGAACACATTATTCTAATCTAGTTTAGGCGACATGTGAAGTTCAATGTTTTTATTGATGTGGATAAGGCCGTTAGTTTAGTCTAAAAATTGGAGATCATTTGAAAATCGAATCAAAATTTGAATTAATTTGAACATATTGAGTCAATCTATAAGCTAAAATTTAGATCAATTTTTTAAGAAGATCTAATCAAAATTTTTTATTATTAAAAATAATTTAAATTAATTTATAATCATTGTAAATATATAATAAAATTATTTATCAAATTAAATTTATTAAATTATAATTTATAATCTTTCAATATATTTATAAGTATAAATATTATCTTATTGAAAATCTTTTTTTTTTTATTTAATGTACGAAATTCAATTTGCTATAATTTTTCAAAAATTATTTTTTATTAAATTAGCTGGCTCATTAGAATGAGTTGACTAAAAAAATCAAATGAGTCGTTAAAATCAATTAGAAAATGAGTAGAAATTGAAATTAATTTGATTGACGATGAATCTCTCACTCGAAAATATTTGAGCAGTTAAACAACGAGCGAAGTATTAGTATGTATTTATTCAAGCTTGAACTTATTTAATATTATCGAACTTCGAGCTCGATTGAGCTTTTAGAATGGTGTTCAAGCTTGAGCTTTATTATTATCGAGCTGGAGCTCAATTCAAGTTTGTTCACGAGCTGGGTTCAAATTGGATTATTGAGTTTGTTAAAGAGTAGCTCATTTAATAAAATAAGCGAAATCAGCTTAATCTAAACTTCAGCAATTTGTTAAGAAATATAGATGAGATGTATCAATTAAAACTTAATAAACCTAAGAAAATAATAATTTAAATAAAATGTTTACAAACAAGTTAATTTTATAATGTCCTTTACTTTGTTTGAGTTTTAAATAATAATGTTCATGAGCATGAATGAATTAAATGACAAGATGTTCTTGTTCATTTAGCTCAGTATTTTCGGTCCATTTCAAATGCAATATATTTCATTAATGAAATTCAAATTTATAATTTAGTTTATCTTTTATGTATTTAAAATTTATTCAAAATAGAAGATTTTAAAATGCGCTGAAAATATTTTACTATCGTCCGTCCCTCCGTCTACTGAAGGAAAAAATATTCTACTGATCAGCTCCATCACCCATCGCCCTCTTCCACATTGCAAATATACCCATTGCTGTCATTATTTTATTTTATATTACTTTTTTTGCATCAAATAAAAAATAAATAAATTCTTGCATTTAAACTATTTTTAAAACAACATAAAATTATTCTAAATATACTACTTTGTTTATACTAAAGCTTGTTTTAGCCAACAATTAAAAAATTAAATAAATAATTAAATCATTAATAACACATCAAAAATATCACTATCATCAACTTTGCTAATATAGAATGCAAATTTTTATGTATAATATAATATTAGATATGAAAATATAAAATTTTATATATTAAATATATAAATGCATAAAAATTATATATTATATGTATGCAAATTTCTCAATAGCATTCTAATTAGGGTTGCAAATGAATCAGACGAGTTGAGCATATATGTGTTCAAGTTTGAGCTTGTTTTGATTATCAGTTAGCTCGATTCGAGCTTTTAAGAATAGTGTTCAAGCTTGAGCTTGTTTATATTATTGAGTTCTAAATTGCTTTTAAGAATAGTATTCAAGCTTGAACTTGTTTATCATTAAAGCTCGAGCTCGATTTGAGTTTGTTCATGCTCGGTTCAAATTAGATTATCGAGCTAGTTAAAACTCATTTAATAAATGCGAAAATCAAGCTATCGAGCTTATTCATGATTGTTGAGAAATATATATAGTCATTATCAAATAAAGCTTATTAAGCGTAAAATAATAATAATTTGAGCAATATGTTTACAAACAAACTTTAATCGAGAAATCAAATTTTTTATGTTTTTAATAATATTTAAAAAGTGTTATCATAAAATAATCATAAATATATATTTATATGAGGAGAGAAGCAAAATTATAGAAGATAAAACTTAGAGCACAGAGGTTATATTAAGAAAGCTTTGGAGGGAGAATCTTGACTAGAATGATAAAATCTAAAAATATTTAGATAATATTTAAAGATTTAATATACATTGTTGTATTCAGAATATTCTTCAGATTATTCAAGGATATGGGGACTATAAATAGATGTCCCATCCCCATTTAAAACAAATAAGAAATCAAGCAAAGATTCAATAAAGCAACCAAGTATCTTGTATTGTAAAGTTCATTAAGTGAAGTGCTTTTTCTTCTCTCAAGAGATTTGAGTATAGTCTTGTATTTGTTTGACAGCGTCGAGGAAGAGCTAAGGCGACACGGGTGACTTGGAAAATTTCTTATGAGCTCATTTTATTAGTTAAAGCGAATATGGTTTTGTCAGTCGGCCATAAGTAACTTGTAAATGATTTTTTGCAATTCTATTAATTCATTACATTATGCAATGCACGACACTCAATGCCAATACTCTATTCTAATTCATTACATTATGCAATGCTTGACACAACTCAATGCCCATTCTCTCGTGTTCACAAACAACTATAGATCACATATCATTAGATGAGCTATGTTTAACAAGTTGTTAAAACATAAATAATAATAATTTCATCCGGCAATATTCTAACCGCTTCTCATTTCAGAGTGCAGACGACAAACCAAAATCCTACTAATTAGATACCTACAGGACAAACCAAGGGTGGCGCAGCTATACCTCATCGGCAGACGCAGGCGTGAGCCGCGGATCGAACTCGTCGTCTTCATTATGAACCCGCTGTGGTCTTCGCCGCCGAAAATCCTCATAGTAAACGTAGGCAGCGCCTGTGGTTCGTTCGAGGCCTGCCAACTCGTCCTCCGCCGAGATTCTGAGCAAACCCATCTTATGCAGCACGTAACAGCGGGCCCATCGTCGCGCTCACCCACCCAGTAATCACTAGCATCTGCACAACGTTCGCTGCCAGAAGCCTTCCTCCGCCCCCCATAAAGAGACCGTGCGGCCTCCCCGGTCTCCCCGGATAGGCCTCCTCCACGAATTCCTTCTTGGAAAATAGACCGACGAAGAGAACACCCCACGAGCCGCATCCACCGTGCAGTTGAGCGGCCTCGAGGGGATCGTCGTACTGGAACCTCGCGGCGAGAAGGTTGAATCCGATGAGAACCCAGGCCGCCACGAAGCCGCAAATCACGGCGGCCCACGGTTCGACCACCGCACACCCGGCGGTGATGGCGGCGAACCCGCCGAGCAACCCGTTGCAAACGTCGATCACGTTCCAGTGTCCTGTTTGGATTCGTTTGGCGAAAAGAGTTGTGAGAGCCGACGTGCATCCGGCGATGGTGGTAGTGACTGCGGTGCGGCCGATGGCGGACCACTGTCCGTGGATTGGAGAGCCGATCGGGCCGTACGATTTGACAATAGTGATGAAGGAGCCGGGATTGAAGCCGTACCAGCCGAACCAGAGCATGAATGAGCCGAGGACGACTAGAGTGGCGCTGTGACCGCGGAGGGGGACTGGTCGGCCGTCATGATCGAATCGACCGATGCGGGGACCTTCGATTAGAGCGGCCCAAAGGCCGGCGATGCCACCGACCATGTGGACGACGCCGGATCCGGCGAAATCTATCACGCCAGAACCGAATAGAAGAGAATCGCCTGGATTGCGGTTGGCCGCGGCCCAGCCGTCAGCCGACCAGAACCAATGGGAGACGACAGGGTAAACGAAGCCGGTGAGGAAGGAGGAGTATATGAGGTAGGAGACGAATTGTGTGCGCTCCGCAATGGAGCCGGATGTGATGCCGGCGGCGGCGATGGCAAAGGCCCATTGGAAGAGGAAATAAGGGTAGTCAAATCCAGGGGATGGGACGGATTTGAGAGCAAAGAAGTGGCCAATGAATCCATTGGAAGGGGATCCAAAGGCGAAGGCGAATCCGAAAAGGTAGTAGAAGAGAGCGCCGGCGGCGGCGTCGAGGACGTTAGTGAGCATGATGTTCATGGTATTCTTGGCGCGGACGGATCCTGCGCAGAGCATCGCGAAGCCAAGCTGCATGGCGAAGACCAGATAGGTTGAGAAAAGGAGGAAGGTCGTGTCCACAGCAGTGGTTATGTCGGCGGTGGTGAGCGCCGCCGCCTCCAGCTTCGAACAGATGTACTGCCGCGCGGCGTTCGCGGACGCACTGGTTGAAAGCAGAGCTGATAGATCAGAGACTGAACATGTTTGATCCGCCATTGAGAAAGGAAAAGTTAAAGCTAGGTTTGAGAGGAAGACGATGAGAGAGCGACCAGGGGAGCTCTGAATGCTGCCAGCTTTTATAGACGGGAAAAGTTCTGACATCCTTTCCGGTTTGGTACTTCGCAGTTACTTGTGATAGAAAAGGGATGCTCTTTATGAGGTTTTGTTCTATTTTTGAATGAACGTTCAGATCCGTAGGATGGCTGGGATTTTTGGAAAACAGATATGGCACGCGGTTTAGTGTAACGAGGTGCGGGGCACTGGAATCTCAGTTTCCAAGGGGATTCTGAATCCAACGCTGTGACGAGTGTAAGGTGGAAAATCGGGGCATTTTATTTTACTTTGATTAAATAAAGGAGATATATATATATAACTTAAAAAATATTAAATAAGTATATCTAATTTTAAATATTAGATATATAAATATATAAAATTATATGATATATATATATTTTTTCTAAAAATAAATTTTTTTTCATCCTCCCATATATTTGATAGATTATTTATGACATTTGATATATAGATTTTAATAATATAACTTAAATTTAATTAATAATTATTATATATTAAAATATTTAAATAAAGGAGATATATATATATATATATATATATATAGATATAACTTAAAGAATATTAAATAAGTATATCTAATTTTAAATATTAGATATATAAATATATAAAATTATATGATATGTATATAATTTTTCTAAAAAATAAAAAAAAATTTCATCCTCCCTTCACACCCCCTCTATTTGTTAGATTATTTATGGCGGCATTTGAAAATAATTTTATTTTCAGATTTAAATAACATAACTTAAATTTAATTAATAATTATTATATATTAAAATATATTATGTAATATTAATTATAAGATAATACATAATATTTATATATATAATAATATATGATATTTTATAAATAATATATAATAATTATATATTGACTAAGAGTATATTTGAGGCAACTTTCTGATTTATACTTTTAAGAAAGTAGCTAGAAAATAACGGAGTTGAGTTTGGCTACCATCTTTTTTGTTATTTTTTTGAAAATTTTGTAATTAAAAATTACTTTTGGGAATCAAAGTTGTTAGTATATGATGATTGTCAAAAAGCTTATTTTGAATTTTTTTTTTTTTAAAAAAGAAATATTTGTAATGCATACATTAATTTTTCAAAAGCTATGTTTCTATAGCAAGTTTATATTCAGCATTTCAAAAAGCTACAACTGCCCCAAACATATCCTAAGCATCACCTCATGTTATATTATTTAGAGTTTGAATGTAAAAAATTACATCTGAACTCTACAAAAATAATTTTTCTCTATTTGATGGTGTTTTACTATATTTTTCTTTCATTTTATTTTAAATGATTCATATATATTCTAATTAAACTGTGTTCTAACAATTATTATAATTAATTATATATATATATATATATATATATATATATATATATATATATATATATATATATATATATATATATATATATATATATATATATATATATATATATATATATATATATATATATAAAATTTAGTTTTAAAATTAATAATAATAATAATTGTTGTGAAGGAATTTATTATTTTAGTTTTTAATGAATACAATAAGAGCAACTTCTCAAAAGATCTAAGATATTTTATGTGAAAATTAGTGAAAAAAATAAAAAAAACTTTATCTAATTGAAGAGATATCATTAAACATAATTAAGAAAGTGGTCAAATACAATATAATATGCATGAATTATGGAAGATATATTTATGATAAAAATATAAAATGCTATGACACACCAAAGTTATCTTAAAAGGGAAACACTAATCCTTTTCTAGTATATTATGAATTATTAAGTGCATTTTAGAGGTGGTGGCCTTAATAACCATTGGAAGGAAGATTACAAAAAAATACAATCTTTGAGTATGTAAGTTGGGATGAAAAAAAATAACATATTGTTATTTTAGATTTAATTAATATCACGCAATGTTTATTCATTTACATAAAACACTTAAATTTTAAAATTTATATATGTAGCACTTTGTTATGCATAAAAAATATATATTTTGACTTAAAAGGTTAGTAATCATATTTTGGTTTATATTAAAATTCAGATATAATCTACGTAAATAACAAAAATTAGGTGTTAAATAAGCAAATATATAAGAATTGTGTATGTTTATAAATCAAGTTAATAAAATATCTCAAAAATATTATAATAATTAATCTTTAATTTAATCATAATATAGATAATATTAAAATTAAAGTAGTAATAATAAAAATTAGTATTTTATATTATCCAACATTAATAATTTTCATGACATTCAAATTTTTAGCTAGATTCTTAAAACTTAAAATGTTAGTAAATATTTAGCCAAATTTTATTTTTATGAATATAAAATTGTCTAAATGCAAAGCACATTAGATAAAAAGGTGAATGACAAACAAGAGCTAAATCAAACCTTTGTATAACACTTCAAGTTTAATTCAATGATAATATGCTATTTCTTTTAATTAGAATAGAAAAACTCTGAATTCTTATATATATATATATATAGATAGATATATATAGATATATATAGAGATATATATATATAGATATATAGATATATATAGATATATATATATATATATATGTATATATATATATATATATATATATAGATATATATATATATATATCTATAAAAGATATGCTCTCAAAATACCACCAAAGCACAAATCTTGATGTTGAAAGCGATATGATTTTGAGTCAACAAATCGAGATCAAGACTTAAAATATCATTAATCTTCTGGACATCAATTAAATCCCAAAAAAGCTCTCAAATGTGGAGTGTTTATAGTCACCGATCTCGACGAGCGGATCTAATGAGCCTAAGATCTCATAATTCGACTTCATTTGGGCATCCAAATGCTCAAAATACATCAAATGATCGAAGGAGTCATTACGTCCGATCGAGGGAGGTTTTATGAAGTACTAGAATACCCCTCCTCCCATCTATAAATAGCCTCTCCTCACATAAAGCAAGTGAAGTGAAGAAAGCAAGGAAGAAGGAAGTCAAGCAAGTGAAGAAAG
This sequence comes from Cymbidium sinense, assembly GCA_021442155.1. Taxonomy (NCBI): domain Eukaryota; kingdom Viridiplantae; phylum Streptophyta; class Magnoliopsida; order Asparagales; family Orchidaceae; genus Cymbidium; species Cymbidium sinense. The sequence continues at coordinate 53,792 of JAKCPB010001913.1, forward strand.
CAAGGAAGAAACAAGGAAGAAGAGGAAGAGTCGATCGAGGAAGAAGAGGAAAAGTGGAGGAAGAAGAAAGCTTGAAGATCCCGAAAGATCAAGATCAGCCGCCATCGCATTATACCCGATTTCCACCGGTTACCCAAAGATCTCCAACATCAAGAACTATTATAAACCGATCGTTGTTACAGTACTTGTCCCTTTCAAATAATCAGTAATCCTTATCGGAAGATTTTGTACTCAAAAGGATACATAGTGGAATCTTTTCTAGCTCGTGGTTTTCCCTCTTTCGAGGTTTTCCACGTTAAAAATTGAGTGTCTCATGTTCGTTCTTTAATTACTGTGTGCTACTGACTAATCAAGGCTAAGGCATAAATTTTTACTCTACCGAATCGGTTTTCCAAAGACGCTTAGTGCCTGAAGTAAAACTCTTCAACCACAATTCGTGAACATCCACGCTGGCCAATAGGCACAACACTCGCCACAACGGAGCCTCCCAACTCCGCCATTCTCAAAACCCATCCTAACCAAGGACGCCACAGGGCTGAACGGGAATCTCTTTGGAAGATCGTCCACGAATGGAGGAGTCTCAAAATAAGATGATCCATTTTGCAAGGACTACAATGCCGCTACTACGAAAACATATCTCCCCAAGATCGGTCATTGCGAGGAGGTCAAAACGCTAATCCTCCCGACCGGAGTTCCTCCGCTGGGAGACCGTAACGCCGATCTCCTTGACACTAGTTCCACTCATCCATCGCCAACCGTTACTAATCCACACGTTGTTGATAGCTTCACATCATCTCATTAATCCCGCACATCATGACATTCGCAGTGTACGACGCTTAATACAAGATGAATTTCACCTTCAAGATAAATCATCTTCACCCACACCATGAGAGTCCTCACCTTTACCAAGCCATTCTTCGACATCCAATTCCGTAGTTTCAAGCTTCCGAGCATTGATGATGGGGCAAATCGACCCACACGAACACATCGACCATTACTGTGACTATCATGCATATCCAACGACTTACACCGCTTGTCGTCTTTCCCGTTACCCTCAAAGGGCAAGCTCGCACTTGGTTCTATTCTCTTCCAAGGGGATCCATCCATACCTTTAACGAACTCCAGTTCTTTGTGGAACATTCATTGCAAATCGGAGAATCATTAAAGATTCCTCCCATCTTTCCGGATTCGACGTAATCCAGGGTGAATCACTCAAAGAATACTTCCGAGGTTCTCTTTAAAGCTCGCCAAATACCTGTAGACCGAACTATTAAGAGGAGTTTTCCTTGAGGACTCAGGCCTTTCTATTCGTCATTAAAGGGACACGGTCCGCCATATGCCGAATTTAGTTCATCGTAGAAGCACAAATCTCCGCCGATGAAGCTATTAATGCTCATCGCAAAACAATTTGAACAATATGCGGAAACGCAAAAAAATGTGGACCGAGTGCCCATCAAAAGAAGCGACAAGGTAGTCATGATCTCCTCCACGACCCCATATCAACAACGCGTGAACCTCGAAAAGACATACACACCGAACACATCTCGTGTTAACCTCCGATGGCTATTCGCAATGAAGAACATATCAAGTGGCGCATCCATTGAAACCGAATTCGAAATCGGGGAGCAATATTGTCATTTTCATCGCCGTGGACATACTATCAAGCATGTATACAACTCAAGGAAGAAATCGAGACTCATTCAACAAGGATACACGCCGTTTTATGAAGAATCAACCACCTCAAACAAACACACCTCCGCTTTGGGGCAACCACAATCATCACAAAAACAACCAAATAATCATCAAATAATTGGAGAAATCAAAACAATCGCAGGAGGATCGATACTACATAATCAAGTTCTCGCATCGCCTCCAAAGAACCGAGTTGAAGAAGTCTCAGATCATCATTCCATCACTTTCAATGACTTGGACTTAGAAGGAGTCCATATCCTCATCAAGATCCACTTGTCATCGCCGTAGGATTGGGTGATCCTTGTTATAACGTTAAAAGAATTTTGATCGATAATGGGAGTTTTGTCGATGTCTTATTTTACTCAACTTTTCTTAACATGGGCCTAGCTAGGCAAAAGCTCCAACCAGCTGCTCGACCACTATATGGGTTTGATAATCACCCAATACGCGTAGAAGGGACAATCACTCTTCTGCTACCCTGAGAATTCCCTCGACAAGTGACTCATTTAATACAATTCATAGGTGAAGTCGATTCGTGATATAATGCAATCTGAGGCCCCTCCAATCAATTTTCGGTGCTATCACTTGATCATCTAAGATAAAATTTCCTACCGGGAGTTGGGGTGGTTTGTGGAAATCAACAGTACCAATCATGTTATCTCGCACAAGCTCAACCGCCCTTCCATCACCTTCAAGATCAAGATCTTAACTTTCGAGATGAAAGAGTACCTCAAAAGCTTCCCCAGAAGATTTACTCAATAGCATTATCGATGACCAACCATTACCAACAAGGTAAGTGGGATCTTTACTCGTAAGAACAAAGGGAAAAGTATATAAATTTAGGAATCAAGACATATTTGCTTGGAGTCCGAAGATATGCCGGGTCGACCCCAATGTAATCACGCGACTCCTCAAAATTAATCCAACGCTCAAACCAATCATCCAAAAGAAGCGGAGTTTTGCACCATCGCCTTCGCTATCAAGAAGTTAACAAGCTCATAAGGGATTCATACGAAGTGCATTACCCCACATGGCTAGCAAATGTTGTCATGGTTAAAAAAACAAATGGAACATGGAGGATGTGTTGATTATCTCGATCTTAATAAGGCGCCCAAAGGATAGTTTTCCTCTTCCTCGAATCGATCAATTGGTGGACGCTACATCCGACATCAAATGCTCGCTTTTTTGATGCTTATTCGGGTACAATCAAATAAAGATGAACCCAATAGATGAAGAGGCTGCTTTCAAACATATAAAGGTTTATATTGTTACCAAGTCATGCCATTTGATTAAAAAACGGTGCTACCTATCAACGCCTCATGAATAAGGTTTTAAAGACATAGGCCACACTGAGGTGTATGTGGATGACATGTTAGTGAAAAGCTTAGAAAAGTCACAACATATTTTAGAAGCATGCTTTGACCTCCTTCGACGCTATAACATATACTTAACCCAACCAAGTGTGCTTTTGGGGTTAAAAATTTCTTGGATTTATGGTAACTCACCGTGGGAGAGGCTAAAAAAATCAAAGCTCTCCAAGATATGATTCAAGAATATCAAAGACGCTCAACGCTTTGAATGGTCAATTGTCGATTATCCCGCTTCTAGCCGGGGACAAATACTTGCCATTCTTTAAAATATTGAAGGGAGCTAAAAATAATAATTTTCAATGGACCGATGAATGTCGATGCTTTTGAGCAACTAAAGAATATCTAGCATCTCCATCGCTATCCAAACCTATTCAAGGAGAAATACTTATATTATGCGGTTTCTTCCCACGCAATAAGCTCGCTTTAGTGAAGAAGATGGGGCACAACAACCAATTTATTACGTAGTAAAATTCTCTCGATATAGAAAGTCGTTATCCATTTGCGATAAAGTGGCTCAAGCATTTTCTCAAATAAAATTGCCCATACTTTCAAGCTCACACCATCTTTACATGCTTATTAAGGGCCATCTTAAACCGAAGCATCCGGAAGATTGATCAAATGGTCTCCAGAACTGGGAGAATTTGATATAAATTTTCTACTCTCGCCATAAAGTCTCAAATACTTGCAGACTTTATAGTGGAATGCACCAACCCAACTCTAGAAGAGCTATCCGCTACGTGTCTTTCATCTCCTCGATGGACTCTACGTTGATGGAGCTGAGACAGTCGGTGCGGAATCCTACTTGTTTCCCCAAAGAAAATACCTCTAGAGTATGGACTTTAAAATTCCCCAACAATAATACATGAGGCTCTCATCGCAGGGTTGAGACTCACCCATTGACCAAGCCCAAAACTTAGTAATTCACAGCTTGTCGCCTCCCAAGTTGGAGGAGATTTTAATACTCATAATCCTCAACTGCAATATCTCCACTTGGTAAAATCTCTTCTTACTCATTTCAAGACACATCAAATCATCCACATACCAGAGAGAATACTCTGGCCGACGCGCTTTGCTACCTCTACCACGAGATCTATTTAAGAGAAAGCATGTTGAAGAAATACATTTTCCTAGTATCCAAGGGCCATGGATAATTCAAACTATTGATGAGGAAAAGGAACGCTCGTGGATAAACCCGATCTATCTTTTCTACAAGAAGGGACCCTTCCTCGAAGATCCAACTTCCGAATCGCTCAAGACAAGCTTCAAACTTTGCTATTATTGGAGGTGAACTATACAAGCAGCTTTCTCGGTCCATATCTCAAATGCCTTCCACCTCTGCCATTAAAAGAGGTTCACTGTGAATATGTGGGGAACACCTTGGAGGAAGAGCATTGGCCCTTAAAATCATGAGGCAAGGGTTTTATTGGCCTACAATGAAACAAGACCTTGAAATTCACAAAGAAATGCTAAGTTGTCAATTGCATTCTAACCTCCCTCACATGCCGCATGCAACTCTCATCCATTCAAAGCCCATGGCCCTTTGCTCTGGGGATTGATATCATGGGACCTTTTCCAAGATCAAACGAAAATTTATCATTCTAGCCGCCGACTACTTCACAAAATGGGTAGAGGCCGAACCACTCGCTAAAATCACAGAGGCAAATACCAAACAATTTGTCCGGAAAATATAATATGTCGATTCCTTCAAAGATCATCACTGACAATGGAACTCAATTTACTGGAAAAGTCTTTACGTCCTTTTGCAAAGATCTTCACATTCAATGCCGATATAATGGTAGCACATCCTCAAACTAATGGGCAAACCGGTTACCAATAGACCATACTCAAAGGACTAAAACACGCCTGAGAAGCGGGGCAATGGGTTGATGAGCTCCCACCCTTTCACCTACCAACTGAGACAATCAGATAACTTGTGTTTGGTACAAGCTATCATACCGTGGATATCGGGTTCCAAGTCCAAGAGTCCGCTTTTCGATCATGGAAGTAATGAAGAAAACTCCAAAGACACCTAGACCCCCCAAAACTCGGATATGGCCCTCTGATGCTTCCTATCACCAACTGCACTCGCCACTTCAAGAAGAGTGAAACCTCGTCCCCATATCTCTCGTGACTTGGTCCTGAAGTCTCGAGGTGGCAAAGGCCCTCGCAATAAACTCACACCTCTGGGATGGTCCATGTGGTCATAGCTATGGGTCGCCAGAACGCTCAAGCTCCAAGGATCCGTAAGGAAAACTCTACCTCGAATACTAAGAATCTTCAAAATATTATCGAATCACCGCATAATTATTATGACTTTTATCTCGCCTTCATTTCATCCTTGTATAACCGACCCACCTACTAGATTAAAGCTTGTTGTTGCGTTGTTGTCATTTTCTTTCATTCGTTCTTATGATTATATCATTGAACTAGTGAATGAATTTCTAACAAGATTTGCTTTTTTTACTTTTCCTCCCACTTGAGAAATATACAACTCATGTTACATCTTTGGGACATGATCAATCCTGGGACTTGATCGACCTCTTCCATACAGTTAACGCCATCGAGTCACACTCGGCAAACAACCTTGATAGGTCAAAGATCTCCGTCGCCGTACTACCGCCGCCGCCAACCCCCTGGCCGCCAACCACTAGGTCTGCCACCGCCGACTACCGCCGCCGCCATCGCGCCAATGCCGGCTTTCGCCATCACCATTGTCGCTCGGCATCTCCACCGCCACTACCAAGATTCAATTCGACCTCTTCCATATGGGTTAACGCCATTGAGTAAAACTTTGACTAACAACCCGTGATAGTCAAAACGCCCCTTGGTGGGTTTCCCGACCTCTTCCATACGGGTTAACGCCATCGAGAAAAACTCGACTAACAACCCCAGATAGGTCAAACGCCCTTGTGATCTCCCATACTGAACGCCATCGGTAAAACTCGACAACCCAGAAAGGTCAAAGGGTGGACTTCCGCGCCTCTTCCATAGTTAATGTCATCGAGCAAAACTCGACAAACAACTCGTGAAAGGTCAAAAGGTCCTTGGTGGACTTCCCACGCCTCTTCCACACGCGTTAATAATATTCCCAGACCAATAACCTAGGAAAGGTCAAAACTTTGTACCCACACATGTTAATCGCCATGTATCATTATCACAAAACAACCTCGGATGGGTCAAAATCCTCGTGGATCCAACTCACCCATATTTGTAACGCCAAATAATATTTTGACCAATTATCCTATGGAAGGTAAAAAAAGAAGAGGGTATATCCGTGTATCATTGGATTAATATGATGATATAAGAAAGAATTAAGATCGATACACGATAATGACATTACATAGAACCAACGATGAAGAATGACATCCACAATCGATGCTACATAATATCGATATCCTCATCATCACTAGACACTCCCTGGAGCCCACAACTCCTTCATCTTCCGAATCCGTGAAGGATCTTCTGATGTTTGGGAGATATATCCTCAATTTTGGCGGCCTTGCATGTACCGCATCAATTCCTTTCGTGAACCCTGGATGAAGCCCTCCTCTAAACACCGCCGCCAAAGTCCTTCAAACATCAAAGATATGGTTACGAGCCTCCCGATAAAGTCTTCAATAGCCACGATAAGCTGGAATTCTTGAAGTCTTCCACGCAAGCGATCTCGCTTGCTTCCGCTCGACATTTTATGCTCCTTTTCAAAAGATGATCTTGTAATGCTTTCTTATCCGCCGTAGTGCTCGATCCTCTTCTCTTTATGAAGTCTGCCTCGCCTCAATCACTCATCACAGCCTCCACCTCCGACCGAGAGAAAGAGAAGTCGATATTCGCCACCGCTTCTACACTCAAATCAAACCTCCAATGTCACCACTTCTTTAGCTTTAGATTCATCCTTCGCTCATACTCGCAGATATTTTATCTTCACAAATTCAAGATTCCATTCATCTAAGGCGACACCCAATGAGCCATCACCCTAACGAAAGTTACCAAAAAAAAAAAAAATCATCATCGCACCAATGTTACATAAGGAATAAGAAGGCGTAAGGAAAAATAACCAATTCATCTCGCCTGACGCCCAAGATATATGATTTAATACCTCGTGAATTTGCCTAGAGTAACTAACTCATCATGAGTCAAATGTAAACTCGATGTTAAGTGAACGCCATCTCCACCGATCGACACAACCATTTCAAAGACGAAGTCTCTTTTCTCAGAAAGATGGAACATTGCTACCGCCAGGATTCGCGGATAGGCTTCTCGAGAGAACCCTATGAGTATGAGGAAAACTCACTTTCTTTCTTCAACGGAAGAGCATGAGACCTTCCCGCCGGATGGAAAGACCAACCTTAAACATCCTATCTTCAACTATATATTTATCGATGTAATGCAACTCATGTTGCAAGCTTCCCACATCGGAATATTAGTTTGAATATCATCCTCCGATATCGAGATCCGAAGATCATTCAATCTTCCCCATCTCGTGAAGGCCCCACTCATTCTTCACATAAAAGAATCAAGACCAAGTTTTGACCGATCTCAAAAATTCTATCCAATTTTTTATAGTCCGATAAGAAACATCGCTTGAGCATCACATGTGAATCGCACATTCGCACAAGTATTCGATGTTTAAAGTAACCCCATGCTCCTCAAGAAGGTAGTCAAGCCAATAATGACGTTAAAGAACGAGAATTGCATCAAAGCCACACATTTTTTGAAGATCTCAATCAGCTCAGAGCCAAAGGAATCGCACCAAAGACGAAGAGTCATCTCGAAATAAGTAGTACCGGCGAGGCTAACGATATCGCACTTTTAGCCACAATAGCCACCAACTCATTGGGAAGAAAAATTTCCTAACACCATTAAACTATCTCGATGTGAGTGGAGGCATATCATCCGTGGCGCCATACTATGAGTTTTCTTCGACCATCACCCTCGAAGAGCGCATCTTTTTTTTTTGACCCTCGCCTGCCAGCTTTGAGTAAAATCTTTCTCCCACGACGCCAAACTTCCGAAGTTATGAGGACAATGGTTCTTAACGATACTTCCGCCGCCTTGACAATTTTGAACCGAACCTTCCATCGGTTGAAAGAATACCAATTTCCTACAAGGTAGTAAAATCACGCCCTAACCGGACGGTCCGACGAACGAACTGAACCACGACGGCACCGGCCTTGATCGCCTCCTAACCCGGACGGTCCGACGTCAGAACCGGAACCACGATATCGTGGCCTTGATCCTCCTAACCGGACGGTCCGACGCGGTCGGAAACCGGAACCACGAGATACCATGGGCCTTGATCGCTAACCGGACGGTCGACGCGGTGAAACCGAACCACGACGATACCGTGGGCCTTGATCCCTCCTAACGGACGGTCCGACGGGCCGGAAAAAACCACGACGATACCGTCACGCCCGACGGCGATGGGTAAACCGGAAACGATGACCGTGGGTTTGATCGCCCCGAGGTCGACGCGACGTGAAGAACCACGATGAGTGTTTGATGCCTGACCCCCTTGAGGTGAAACGCCCAAAACGGGTTTGACGCCCGCTGATGAACTCAAACCTCTCAAAAGGGGGGGGGTGCGCTTCTCGCTGGGTATAAAGGCTAGTTCGCGGGCAAGGCTCCCCTGCTGGGACGTTAAATGCCATGACGCGCGCTATTACGGCTGGCAGATGCCAAGGCGACAAGGCAGAAGCTCCTGCCCGCCCACCCGGATCGTTTCACCCAGATGGCTGCTGACAACTGTTACGCTGAATGGCTGTTCAACCACGGGAATGGCCCGAACTGGCGATACGGAATGGCTCAAGCGACCCGGAATGGCCGCACGAATACCGCGGGCGAATCCACAAGGCCATGACGCCATGCCGCTTCATCGCGCCGCCCGACCTGACGCCGCCATCATGCGCTGGCTGGGCCATAAGGCATGCAAGGCCAAGGTACTAGGCCTCAGGCCACGGCGCCGACGGCGCCCATGCCTCTCATGCCCGTAAACGCTTAAAACTTCCAATTCGTTATTTTGAACATATATTTTTTGGATGATTAAGCTAATGTCATCCAAAATATAAGTAACCGACATATGGCTCTCAAAATACCACCAACAAAGCACAAATCTTGATGTTGAAAGCGATGATTTTGAGTCGAAACAAATCGAGATCAAGCACTTAAAATATCATTAGAATCTTCGACATCAATTAAATCCCAAAAAAGCTCTCAAATGTGGAGTGTTTATAGTCAAATCGAAGGCTCGACGAAATGGATCTAATGAGCCTAAGATCTCATAATTCGACTTCATTTGGGCATCCAAATGCTCAAAATACATCAAATGATCAAGGAGTCATTCCGAGCCGTCCGATCGAGGGGAGTGGTACCTCAGCCTTTGAGTTTACTAGAATACCCTCCTCCCATCTATAAATAGGCCTCACTCCTCACATGGGGCCTAAGCTGCTAAGTGAAGTGAAGCAAGTGAAGAAGAAGAAAGTCAAGCAAGTGAAGAAGAAGGAAGCAAGTGAAGAAGAAGCAAGGAAGAAGAAGAGGAAGAGTCCGAAGAAGAAGAAGAGGAAAAGTGAAGTGAGGAGGAAGAGAAAGCTCTAAAGCTTGAAGATCCCCAGCAAGATCGCAACGCCACCGCCATCGTTAATTATACCCAAGATTTCCACCGTAGTTACCCAAAGATCTCCAACATCAAGAACTATTATAAACCGATCGTTGTTACATACTGTTGTCCCTTTCAAATAATTGTAATCCCGCTATCGGAAGATTTTGTACTCAAAAGGATACATATGGAATCTTTTACTGGCTAGCCCCGGTTTTTCCCCTCTTTCAGATTTTCCACGCTAAAAATTCGAGTGTCTCATGTTCGTTTTAATTACCGTGTGCTCTGACTAATCAACAAGGCTAAGCATAATTTTACTCTAATTTTCCAGACAATAAACCTAAGTTATAAAAAATATCAAAATATTTCTTATTATTGTAAAAATAAAAAAAGTGTGAAAACTAAGAAAAATATTTAGGCTTAGAAATAAAATATATGAAAAAAGTAAAATCTTATACTATAAATACTTCAACAAAAAAAATAAAATTTATTAGTGATTTTAATTGCTACAAAATTTTAAAATTATTGTTGTGCTTAAAAACTAGTTGATAATAAAGTTTACTTTAGCTTTTGTAAATCTAGCACACACGGATATTTGAAGAATGAATAAGCAAATTCCAGAATTTTTATATAGAAAAACCCCTGAAGAAGGGAAAAAAATCACGGGGCCAAGCCCAGTAAAAATCTCTCATTATGTATAGTTTGAGTAAAGTTTTCCGATAATGGGATTACAATTGTATATGAGAAAGGGAATCCTTAAACTGTAAAAGCGCTCGACCTCCATGGCCCTCACATCAACGATGTGAACCACCGTAAAAGGAATACACACCGTTGAACACATCTCGTGTTAACATTTTGATGGACATTAGAGATGAAGAGACCATCAAGTAGCCACATCTGCTAAAACCAAATTCAGGAAATCGTGAGCAATATTGTCACTTCCATCGAAGTCGTGGACATATTACCGAGGCGTGTAAACAACTTAAAGAAGAGATCGAGAGGCTCATTTAATGAGGATATCTACGTCGATTTGTGCATAATCAATCGACTTAAGAAAACATAACTCCAACTGGGAGAAAACTAGCACAATCATCACATAAATAACAAAATAGTCGTCATATAGTTGGAGAAATCGAAACAATCGCAGGAGGATCACTACTATCTAACCAAGTCCTCATACCTCAAGAACTAGAGTTAAAGAAATCTCGATTAATCATTCCATCATTTTAATGACTGGACTTAAAAGGAGTCTAAGTTCTACATCAAGATTCACTTGTCATCAGTGCGGGGATCAATGACCCATGTTATAATGTTAAGAGAATTTTGATTGATAACGGGAGTTCTGTCGATGTCTTATGTTACTCCAATTTTCTTAGCATGAGCCTGGTTATGGAAAAGCTCCAACCCTCTACATGACTTTTATATGGGTTTGATAATCGCCCTGTGCAAGTGGAGGGGGCAATCACCCTTCTTGTAGTCCTCAAAGAATTTCCTCGATAAGTGACTCATTCAATTCAATTCATGGTGGTCAAGTTAGATTCAGCATACAACGCTATCTTCGAAAGGCTCCTCTGATCAAATTTTGGTGCAATTTCTTCGGTATCTCATCTTAAGATGAAATTTCCAAACCCCGTTGGAGTTGGAGTGGTCTGTGGAAATCAACAAATAGCATAATCATGTTACCTTAGATAAGCTCAACCCCGCCCTTTGGTGACCTTCAACATCGAATTTCAATTTTGAGATGAAGAAGTACCTAGAGGGCTTCGCTATAAAAGACTTGCTCCTGTTCATTATCGATGACCGATTTATGAACAAGCAAGTCGGATCTCGCTCACAACAGAGGGTAAAATACATAGACTTGCAAAAATCAAGACTTCTTTACTGACATATATGCCCGTGTCGACAATGTGATCATGTACTCCTCAAGATTGATCCAACATTCAAACCGATCATCCAAAAGAAGTGGAGTTTTACACCGATCACCTCGTGCTATTGAACAAGAAGTTAACAAGCTGAAGTGAGATTCATACTAGAAATATATTACTCTACATGGTAGTAAATGTTGTCATGGTTAAGAAAGCAAATAAAACTTGAAGAATATATATTACATTGATCTCAACAAAGCTTGCTCAAAAGATAGTTTTTCCTCCCTAAATTGATCAATTGGTCGATGCTACATCCGCCATCAAAATGCTCAATTTTTTGGATACTTACCGTTACAACCAAAAAAAAATGGACCGAACGGATGAAGAAGTCACATCATTTCAAACATATAAAGGTTTATATTGTTACCAAGTTATACCGTTCAGGTTAAAAATACTGGTGCTACATATCAATGCCTTATGAATAAGATCTTTAAAGACTTCTTAGGCCACATAATGAAGGTATATGTAGATGACATGTTAGTAAAAATTTTGGAAGAATCACAACATATTTATGACTTAGAAACATGCTTTAACCTTCTTCGACATTATAACATGTGACTTAACTCGACCAAGTGTGCTTTTGGGTTACGTCGAGAAAATTTCTTAGGTTCATAGTCACCCACTGCGGGATTAATGCTAATCCCGAGAAAATCAGAGCACTCAGAGATATGGCTCCTCCAAAGAATATCAAGGAAGTTTAACACTTGAATTGATGAATTGCTGCCTTATTCCGCTTCTTAGCCCATTCTAGGGATAAATACTTGTCATTCTTTAAAATATTAAAGGGAGCTAAAAATAATAATTTTTAGTTGACTGATGAATGTAAAGCTACTTTTGAGCAACTAAGGGAATATTTAGCATCTCCACCCTTACTATCTAAGACTATCCAAGGAGAGATATTATACTTATATCTCACAGTCTCTTCCCACGCAATAAGTTTAGTTTTAGTGCGAGAGAAAAATGTAATACAAAGATCAATTTATTATGTCAGCAAAAATTATCTCTGATATAGAAAGTCGTTATCCACTGGCAAATAAGATGGCTTTGGCTTTAGTTTTCTCAGCGCAAAAATTACATCCATACTTCCAAGCTCACACCATCGGTGTTTATACCTATTTACCATTGAGGGTCATTCTACAGAAACCAGAGGCATCTAGAAGGTTAATCAAATGGTCTGTAGAATTGGAAGAGTTTGATATTCATTTTCTACGGCACATAAAGTCTTATGGCAGACTTTATAGTAGAATGCATTGTCCCTACTCCAAATGAGCTATATCTATGCCCCTTTCATCTCCTCAATGGACCCTCTATGTTGATGGAGCTTCAAAAATACTAGTGTCGGAGCAGGAATCTTACTTATTGTCACTGACCTGTGAGCTTGGAATACCCAAGCAGATCGACGGATAAAATAAAGCATTTCTTAACATTTCTAATCATAAATAAAATCTCCAATCTCCAATCATAAAAGAGCCACTACAACCACAAATAATTATACAATTTGTCCATACTTAAATATTCTAACAAAGTTCGTGAGAAAACACACTTTAAACATAACTCAACATGACATAATTACCTATCTCAAGTCCCTCTATGAAGAAACATGACTTTCCTTCTATCCCATTTAATTAGTAGGATTACCAAAAAAGATTAAGCAACTAACAAATGAATATAAAAGGTCAATTATTATTACACCATAGTAAACAAGAAGAAAGAATTAGTATGCATGCCGGTTCGCCGGTACATAAAAGAAATATGCTCAAACAATCAAACCTAGAGGTATACATAAACATTTATCAAGACATAAACATTTATCAGTAGCATATGGGGTTAGTATACATAAATATTTATCATATAAACTTTTACTTTTTACTTTTATCATCCTTCCAAGAGTCACCGTCGAAATACTCATTCAAAGAACAAGTATCTATTACCATTGTCATTTGCCAATTTCATTGGCCCTTTTGAATTATTTGCCAATTTCATTGGCCCTTTTGAATCATTTTGTGCACATTACATTGCGTCCCCAGCCAGTACCATAAGGGGTGAACTCCAATTTTAACATACACATTCATAGCATACAATTATACCACTATGGACATTAATTCATGATTAACAGTAAATCAATGAACTTTATAAAATGATAACGTGACAATATGATCAGCATTGGTTATTATTCAACATGAAGAAACAATAAGCTACATCAGCTTTAAAAAAGAAACAAGAAAAATCATCATAACTTGGTACATGAAAAGTCATAATCATATGAACATGTATTTCATCATAAGAAATTAAGATATTTTTACCATAAATGTAAGAACATAATTACCCACTTTAACTGCTTCCTCTGAATCTCCTTTCCTTTAACGCTTCCTTCCTTAATTGAAATTCTATAGAATCAAATATTAATTAATCAATACTCTTGAACCTCCTTACATACATTAGCATAGTTTAAGATTTTTATTACATTTGAAATTATTTTTGTATGGGTGACACTTAATTACTTAGCGTGATTCATCCCACATATTCACAATTTATATTTCTTGCTTAAATCTATAGACCCTAAGTCAATTTATAAACCCTAAATTAAACTTGAAATAGCATTAAAATCGAGTTAATAACATTAAAATCAAATTTTAATTAAACACATACTTAAATAACTCATTTACTTACCTTGTATCTCTTGGTTTGCCCAGGACCTAGCTTTTCTCCCACGGTCCCATCGCATAACGGTTATCTCCTCAGATGCAAGAGCTTCTCTCTTGCTCTCACTGGCTTTCATGGCCCCGGCTCTTCCTCCTACTCTCGATCCGTCAGGCTTCCTCACGCGACGCGACATACAACGCGCTTAACTCTCCTTATTCTTATCGTTTGGCTTTGTTTCTCCTCCTTCCTCGTGACCATAAAATTCAAATCTCCTTGTCCTTCCTCAGTCCGACGCACGTTGAGCGATTATCTCTTCCTTTCTCCCTCTCGTGTTTTGGGAATTTGGTTTGGTTTGTCACGACCCAAATTGGCCCTCCCTTTGAATCCCTTTCTTTCCTTTCGCTAACCGCCATGTGCTTATGAAATTTCCCCTTTTTCCGATTATTACACTCATTTCCCCAACAGATACCTTAGAGTATGGACTTCGCCTAAAATTCTCTGCAACCAATAATATGGCTTAATATGAGGCTCTCATCATAGGGTTGAGACTTACCATCGATTGTGAAGCTCAAAACATAATGATCCATACTGACTCTCAGCTTGTCGCCTCTCAGGTTGAGGGAAACTTTAATACTCATAATCCCTAGACAATACCACCGACTTGGTGAAGTCATTTCTTGCCCATATCAAGACACATCAAATCATTCACATATTGCTAGAGATGAATACTCAAGCTGATGCTCTAGCTAAGCTCGCTACCACTGCTACCGGAGATCTATTTAATAGAATGCATGTTGAGAAAATATATTTTCCTAGTATCCAAGGATCATGGGTAATACAAGTAATTAATGAGACGAAGAAACTTTTGTGGATCGACCTCATCCTATCCTTTTTATAAGAAGGGATCCTTCCTGAAGACCCAACTGCTGCAACTCGTCGCCGAAGATAAGTTGCAAACTTTATTATTATCGAAGATGAATTATACAAACGAGATTTTTCTGGGTCATACCTTAAATGCCGCTCACCATCAGAGTCTGAATATGCATTAAGAGAGGTTCACTCGGATATATGAGAATACCTAAGAAGAAGGGCTAGCCCTTAAAATTATAAGGCAAGGGTTTTATTAGCCTACGATGAAGCAAGATGCCTTGGATTTCACAAAAAAATATGTGAGTTGTCAGTTGTACTATAATCTCTTTCATACACTACATACATAGCTCTCATTCCTTCAAAGCCCGTGGCCTTTTGCTCAATGGGGAATTGATATTATGGTACCTTTTCCAATCAACAAAAGTTTATCATTTTAGGCGCACTACTTCACTAAATGGGTGGAAGAACCACTTAAAATCACAAACAAATGCTAAAAATTTATTTTCACATTCAGATCTGTCGATATAGTAGCCCATCCTCAAACTAATGGAGACCAAGCTACCAATGTGACTATACTCAAAGAGTTAAAAATGCATCTCGAGAAGGTCGAGGCAATGGGTTGAGGAGCTCTCTAATGTTCTTTAAGCTTACCCACTATATCGCAACTAAGACCGGTGAGACACAATATAATTTGTTTTGGCACGAAGTTATTATACTAGTAGATATCCGATTCAAGTCCAAGAGTTCAATCATTCAATCATAATAGTAATGAAGAAAAACTCACGTAACTTGGACCTACTCCCAAACTCATGATATGGCCCTACTTGATTGTTTCCTACCACCGGAAGGGTAGCTCACTTCAACAAAGAGTGAAACCCCATCTATGTTGGTGACTTGGTCCCGTCTTGAAGCTGCAAAGGCCCTCAATGCAATAAACTCTCACCTCTTTAGGATGGCCCTTATGTGGTTACATCTATGGTCAAGCCAGGAACAATTAAGCTCAAGGATCGAGCAAAAAACCTTACCTCAACTTGGAACAGGAGAATCTCGTATTATCAATAATTCCTACTGCATATTTATTGTAACTTTTATTTTTTCTCGTTTACCATTTTCTCTTCAACTCATATCTTTGTTAAAATTATCTTATAAATGTATTACCGACCTTATCAAAGTAATGAGTTTATCTCCTTATATTTCAAGCTTATTACATATAAATAATCTCCTTCATTTAATCCTCCCACTTTAGGAATGAACAACTCATGTTGTGTCTCAGTCAAGGCATGATCAATCCCAGGGGGATTTGATCGGACCTCTTCCATACATGTAATAAGTCATGTAACACTTTGACTAATGCCTAAGATATGTCAAAAAGTCCTTGGTGGACATTCCACAGCCTCTTCCATAAAAGAAGTCAAGTAACACTTTGATTAATACTTAGGATATGTCAAAAGTCCTTGGTGGATATTACGGCCTCTTCCATAGGTCGAAGTCAAGTAACACTCGACTAATGCCTACATGGTCAAAAGTCCTTGGTAGACATTTAACGGCCTCTTCCATACATGTAAGAAATCAAGTAACACTTTGACTAATGCCTAGGATAGGTCAAAAAGTCATTGGTAGACATTCCACAACCTCTTCCATAACAAAAAGTCATTGGTAGACATTCATTGAAGTCAAGTAACATACCAATGATAGGTCAAAAGTCCTTGGTGGACATTCAATGGCCTCTTCCATACAGGTAAGACATCAAATAATATTTTGAATGATACCTAAGATAGGCCAAAAAGTCCTTGGTGGACTTCCCATGACCTCTTCCAGGTTAGCATCGAATATAATATTCAACCAATCACCTCGATAGGTCAAAACAAAATAAGAGCAAATCACCCAAAATTTTAGTTTGCTAATATGTCATTGATAGCTCTAACATGATGATATAAAAAGAATCAAAATTCTAGATACAAAAAATAATAATAATAAATAACAATACATAAATAAAAGGGAAAGAAATACATCCTCAAGTAATACTACATGCTATCAACATCCTCCTCACTACTAGAAGATGCTCCCTTAAACTCACTCTTAACCCTTTCATCTCCTGAATCTGGCAAAGAGTCTTCAGATACTTGACTGGGAGACAGATTCTCAGTACTAGCTCCAATTTTGCAATGTACTAAATGAATTCTTTTAAATGAATTCATTTAGTAATTTTCTTGACATAAATATATTAATTCTTTTTAAATGAATAAATCAAAAATTACATTCAAATTTATTTATATGTAAACTTGTGTAAATCAAAACATAATTATCAGCAATATTAGTATACATAAAACTTTAAACGAATGCAATTAATGATTCAAATGTGTTGGCATATGGCCGTATCTCATTTTTCCCCTAGTGAAATATATATATAATATCTATAATATATTACTCCTCGCCAGAAATATC
>JAKCPB010001914.1:0-108728 GCA_021442155.1 Cymbidium sinense
GAAGAATTCTAGTACATCAAAGACCCATCAACCTTAAGAGTTCTTATTAAATAGTTGAATCCATTATAGAGTAATATGTTTATCTTTTGGGATAATATATTTAACCCTTAATGATGTATTTGATTACCTAGACAAGTACCCTTAAGATCTGCATGGTGTTCCAAATAAAATTCCCACATGTACCTTTCTCATTTTCTTATTCTCTTCTACATGAGACCATACTTCTCATTACTTGTATAAAATCTTGGTAGAATAATAAAATTGAAGGTATTTTTTTGCATTTTTTACTTTCTTATTTCTTAATTTTTCTTAATCCTATTTCTTAGATATCTCGAGGTTTCTACCTCACTTTGTAAATAGATTTGGATTTAACACTTTAATTCATTATTTATAAAATTTTTAAAGCTTTTTCATATAATGAATAAATTGATTTATTAACTCACTACTAAAATTTATGAGTATTGTCAATGTTATCACTTGGGGACCTACACCAAGTTTAGCTCAAGTAAAAACTATATTTTGTTCAAGAATGTAAAAGTCTACTCGATGGAATACACAAAAAAGTAGAGATCATACTTAAAGACATTTTATGAATTACCAAGGGGGTGATGAGTGTAAGACTGACATCTTGTGAGGAAGGTGACTCTCCAAGACCAACACTCCATGGTTGGCAACTAGAGTGTAAGATAGATACCCTGTGAGGTGGGTGACTCCCAAAGACCAACACTCTGTGGTTGGAAAGTAGAGTGTAAGACCGACATCATGTGAGGTTTAGGACTCCACAAGGCCAACACTTTATGTTGTTGGAAACTAGAGTGTATGACTAACATCTCATGAAGTCGATGATGTTCGAAGTCCAACACTCGGGTGACAACTATAGTATAAGACCGACACTTTGTGAAGTCGAAGACTCCCAAAGACCAACGCTGCAATTGAGATGCTTGTTCCCACTTAATATGCAATGAAATGAACACTCAAAATAGTTATGCTACTATGAGTATAATCAAACAACTTTTTGTAGAGTCAAAAACTTAAACATTCTCAGTCATAACCCAATCAAATATACTCAACAAACATGCTTAACAAAGTATTTTGAGTTGTTGATGATGAGCATGAGTATCTAATCAATAAACATGAATATGTACTCACCTATGTCAAAAGATTCCATATGAGATGCATTCTATGAGTATTCACCACTCTAAGCTATTGTATACATTCTTTGACTTAAAAAGAGTGAAGAAAAGATGAGAAAAGAAAAAGATATCTTGTGCTTCCCTTATCGCCACCTTCATCAGAGTATAAACTTACCAAAGCGAGCATATTGTCAAAGTTTAGGAACTTAGTGTCCAACTTAATGTGCTTCACTAACTTGACAATAACATAGTTGGTGCCTTCCTTGAGCTTCTCTTGTAATAAATTATAGAACTCTAAAGAGCTAAGGAAACCAACAAATTTGGTCTCCGTTTTCCTAGAACTCATTGGTACAACAACCAACTCCACCTCCAACTCCTTCTTCATCTCTTCTAGGAGAGTTAGCTCCAAGACTGCTCAATTTTTCTTTTCTTCTTGGCATTTTGCCTCTTCCTTAAGCTTGTCAAGATTTCCATTTGATGCATCTAGCTTTCCTTTCATAGCCGCGAGTGTTCCTTCCTTACCACTAACGAGTCCTTTCTCTATAGGAACTTGATGTAGACCTCCTGTTGATTATCACATAATGGCTTATGCTGTTATAATGACATAGGGTAGCTTCCTATTGGAAAGGTCCTTAAGGAATGAGTCCAACGCCTTAGAGTAAATTTGTCACCTAAGCTCAAACGCCTCACTTGTCACTGAGGATGATGATATAGTTACTCACATTGTATTTTTCTAGCTCCTTTTATTTGGGATATTATGAGGAGTAGAGCTCGGTGCACACTTTTTGGACTTTTGGGAGGAGAACTTATCTTAGCTTCATCAGCCGACTCTTTGAGAATGGCTTCAGTAGACGATGACTTGTTATTAGCCCCTTCGCACTCATCCAAAATGGGATGACCTTAGGATCGAGAGGGTCAGGGCAATGAGTCATTATCCTTTATGAACAAGCAACAACGAAGATTATGTTTCGACTAAAATTATAGACATCATATGATATACTCATTGAAGAGAAACTCATGGATTGTCTGAAATAGAGGTAGTGGTGGATGTCCAAAAATCTATCCATCTTATTATCTAGCATCTCTTTCTCCTATGGACTCACCTTCGGGCCCTTCACCTTGTCCACTAAAAAAAGTAATAAGAATGATTAGCACCGACCAATCGATCAAGCACTTAATGAAGCATAGCTTCAACCATAAGTTCATAACCTTATTCAACAAGCTGTGGAATTTTAGAAGAACTGCTAAAAATTGGACAGTGTCCTTTGGGTGCCCCTTAATGATGAAGACCTAACAAAAAAGATGGATGCTCCACATTAGTACCTTTTATCTCAAGAAAATGATAACAGTGGTGATACTTGCCATCGAGTTTGATAAGACTTGGGCAAATACCAACCCATAGTAGTCTAGAATATCAACCCACTCTTGGAGTAGTGGTAAGCGAAAGTTGAAGTGGTAGTGTTCTAAAGGGACACAACTCAACTGCTTGATATTATTGAATCACTCATCATCATCACTCACTTACATTGAAAAGCTCAGTTGTTGTCATGGTAATAACCAATGAACATGAATGAGGCAATTGATGGCTCAAGTTTGAGTAATTCCTTAGCCTTTTTTTGTACAAATCTAACTATAAATTTCTTTAGAGTTGCCATCACCATACCCGAGAACTTGCAAAAATCAAAAAAAAGCACCCAAGGAAGTAATAACGAACTTGCACAATAAGGCATTTTTTGCTCAACAAAGAGGATAAAAAGAAATAAAAATCCAACTAACCGAGTGTAAGGAAATTTATAGATATGACAATTAGGGACTCAATAACATGGACATTGCATAAATCATGATGAAATCTCATAAAATATAGAGTAACATACATCACAAGAAACATAATTATGGTGCCTATTTACTCTCAAAGGACTCACAACAAACTTGGCACTCAGAAGATGGGCAATAAAAGCAAAATATTTTTTTGACAACTATACTTTTATTATCATAATGAATAAAATTAAAAAATGCACTCACTAAGAGTATACATATTAGTTTAAATTATTTTAAAATGGGGTCCAAGTGCCTCTACTCAATAAGTGCTTCTTTACTAAATAAGTAATTAAACATAAAGTTGGTGCTAAAGATAAAGAGGGCTGGCTTACTCTATTTGACTTGATGTTGAAGTAAGGTTAGCCTAGCCTCAACAATCATCAACTTTCTTTGGGACTCCATATCCACTTCTACCCTTATCATAACCTCTCAACATCATCTATAGTTCAAGTCAGCCTTGCTAAGGCCAAGCCTTCCTTGAGGGAGGACATCCTCCTCTATATGATGATAGCCTTGAAAGAGTAGAAAAGCAATGATGACTCTCCATCAATTCTCCTACAACAAGATGGGGACCTATCATGATGAGTTAATGTGGGAGGCTCACCAATACTTTTAAATAATAATAGTGAAATCGATCATCTTGATGATCGATTGAGAAGGAGCTATAACATTCTTTTGAGGTTACAAGCTCGACCTTTAGAGCAAAACTCAAGCCCATAAGGGGAATACTTGAGCATATTAAAGGAACAATTGGAGGAGCCAAAGTTGCCCTTATATAATTAAAAATGAATTCATCAAGTAATGTTAAAGGAATCTTTATAAGATGATTTGGTAAGGGCATAATCCTTAGAAAGGGAAGCTACTACTAACTACTTGGGGATTCTAGCAAAACAACTTTAAGAGTTGATGAGTGCCCATTATCTCCCTTTATTGATGCCTATACACTCATCATGCTTAATAATAATAAGAGGAATTAAGAAATATATAAAAAATTACAAAGTCACTAAATAATGATGAGTCCTAGCACAATGAGACACTCCTCCACCAGCCTTTTTCATGGAGGTGATGATTGCTATCCTACTTACCATGACTCACCTTTTGGATAATTCAAACCTTATCCTCCTCCTCCTATTCTCAAGTAGTAGGTGAACTAAGATAGAAGATGGCTATACCATGACATTCAAGCTCCACCCAACAATAGAGGAAGGACAAACACTTGATTTCATCCATGAGCTCAAGCCAATATCTATGGTTAGAGAAATAATATTAGTCTAAGTGGAGAGTTATCATAGTGCTTGTCTCAACAAGAGAGAAAATTGTCGAATTTTCCAACTTTTTTAGCCTTCTTTACCTTCCAAAGACTCACTTTAATCTTTACTAGGTAGACATAGCCATGAGTCCTCTTGGGATCCATGATCAGTGAGCAAGCTTTTATTAGTATGAATAAACTCACCAAAGGGCGAGCAGTGATCAAAATCAATAAATAAGTGTGGTGAAGAAATATCAACCCCCAACGGATGCCCTTTTATAGCCTAGGAGCAGAGAAAAGCCAACAAAGGGTATTGATTCAAAGGTGACATACATTTATGATAAGAAAGCTACTTTTTTTGTCTCAATTTGACTTAGGATTTTTGATTCTATCTTTCCATTCTTTTGCTTTTATGAGTTACTTCTACAAGAAGTAAGAGAATTATAGAGCTAAATATATACCCATATGCACCATAAGCTAGGTGATCAGGAGTGTGTCCAGATCATGATAGCTTGGGCATAATAACCCACCCCAGGATAAAAGACTCACCCTATGAATGGGGGATGAAATGGAGAATAGAAATTCAACTGAATGACCAATACTTGAAAACCCACTTCTAAATTAACAACTTCTTCACATATAATGGCCACCCATCTAGGTTGACAAAGATGGACCATCCCAGAGTCTAAGATTCTAGCCTAGGTAACCCGACACACCAAACAATGGTGTATTTTCTACACAAGTGAGTCATTTTACTTATTTACTTGGTATTTATGCTTACTACATGCAAAACCTCTCTTAAGACTATAAAAGGCAAAAGAACTTTTTGCACAAGGCTCTCTTACCTTTTTTTATCCTTTACATGCTCATCATCTCTTTTTTTCTTTTGGTATTGAGGATCTTTTATGGTCTCTTCTAGATCTCTTATTTTTCCACTATACTATAACATCTTCTTAAGAAGAAAAAGGAATGGAGGTAATTAGATCTCTTGCTATAAAGAAATATTTAATACCCATCTGCTTTTTATTTAATGTCTGCTTAAACCCCACTTCTTGAGTGCTTATGTTTGTTCTTCCTTGCTCATGGATATAATCATATTCAATACAATGGTAGCTTAGTCATAAAAGAGGAGGCTATGGAAGTTCATTGTGAAAGCTATGATCTAGAGGTCGAGTTGACCTTTCTTTATCGGTGTTGAATCGAGCAGGTCTTCTCTCTTCATAGTAAGTGCCACTTTTAAGTTTAAATATTAATCTAAAAAAGGAACATTTGCTATTGAGTAGCACTGACTTAGTAGTTAAGCTATTTAAGAAATAATACCAAAAGATAAGGGTGAGCATATTTTAAAAAATATATTTATTTTAAAAAAAAATATTTCCTTTTACTTTCCTTTCTTCCATGCTTAATATGATGCTCGATTTTTGAGATTATTTTACTTATAATTATTTTAATCATAGTTAAGTAAGACTTTATTACGATACCTCTTTTTATTTTGAGCAACTAGGTCTCTTCTTCAAATAAAAGAATTAGACTTTTGAATATGTTTTTTAAATTCGTAGTTGAGTGGGCAGTGCTAACTATCCCCACTCTTGTCACTTTCAACAAGATGGTGGTTCCTGAGCTTGAGCACCAAAAAACTAATACTTTAAATAAATTGGAGGAAAGATGGTCAACATTAAGAATTATCTCCAATTTGACAAAATCAATAAAGATGCAAAAATTTATTCTTCCTTATGAATTTTTGTGTTTTAATCTATACACTCACATATTTGAAGGGATGATGTCTCTACTCCCTTCTTTCCTAATCATGATGTCAACAAATTTCTAGGTGAGTTAAGCAATGCAAAAATAGTGAAAGCGAGTCTTCATCTACCTTTAAACTCCAAAAATTCTAAGAAGAGATTGACAGTGATATTCTCCAAGCTTCATTAAGAAAGAATGGCTATAAGAAAAAGAGGTGGTGAAAGAACCTTGTTATGCTTATCCAAAAGGATTATACTCCCAACTAGCTAACTAGATAAGTGAAGCTTTTAAGTTGAATACTATTGTTATAAGAAACTTGACAATCCTTAAAGAGCTTCCCAAAGGGAAACTCCATGATGTTGTTGGTTGTTCGCGATGGAATGACAGGCAACTTGGGAGCTCCATAAGGAGTTTATATTCATAGT
Source organism: Cymbidium sinense (assembly GCA_021442155.1). Lineage (NCBI taxonomy): Eukaryota > Viridiplantae > Streptophyta > Magnoliopsida > Asparagales > Orchidaceae > Cymbidium > Cymbidium sinense. Next base: position 6,369 of record JAKCPB010001914.1, read on the forward strand.
AAAAGCTCTTATAGCTATGAAATCAGAGTGTAACTCATTGAAGGATGAACATGAAGGTTCCCAGTTCAAGTTAGCATAATGAAGTAACCAGAGGAGGAGAAGGATCGAGTAATCTTGGAATTGATTTTCCTTTTTTAAGTTAAATAAAGATCGAGTTATTTGGCTTTCTAAGCTTTGATGAGTATAAGGGATTATTGTAATAGTTGTTAAAAAAAAGTTCCAAACTCATCATCTCCAAGTTGGTAAAACACAACCAATTAGATGCCAAGATCTTGAATTTTGACAAAGTGTTCACTCTATCAAAGGTGAATGTTGAGGTGAGTGATGAGGAAAAGAGCACCAACTACCATATTTTTAATGTTTTTATTCTTTTCACACCTATGAGTTATTAGAGTAATTGTTCAACGAGAAAAATAAGATAAATTATTTTCATATATAAGCATAAGTCCACTAAATTATATTAAGAGATTATATATCACATAATAAATAATACTAATATTAAAATTATAAGTACAAAACTAGTGCGATCAAAATATTCACTTGTTATCTGTAGGAGCAAGTAGAAGTCAAAATACGAGGGTTCCGGTATGCTCAAATTCACAGCCATAGTTCTACAGCAAAAGAGCACAAGGAGATCAAAGAAGATTCCTCGCTAGATGATAACGCCGGCGGATTCCATAGTTAAAACCCTCGATTTCCTTGTAATTCACTACTCTCCTTTGTACTTAGAATATTTCTTAATGTAGGAAATTTTTTATATAGTATATCATTTCTTTACTTTGTTATTAATGTACTTGGTTTGTGGATATACTCATCAAATGAATATACTCACTAAATATATGATCATAATGAATATACTCACTAAATATAATTAAATATAATCATTAAATATAATTGAATATATTCATTGAATAAAATTAAATAAACTAATGAATATAATCAAATATTCTTATGAGAAAAATTTATGATACCACATAGGATTTAGAAATTTTTTATTTGGATGATCAAATGCATCATTAAAGAGTGAACATATTAACTTAGGAGATAAACATGTTATCCTATAATGGACTTGACCATTTAATAAAAGACTCCTAAGGCTAATGGGTCTTTCATGTACAAGAGAGTTTTCCCTTGAACTAAATGGGAAGTAGAGCATGGTTTATTTTAAACCAGGTTCATGGTTCTCTATAAGGGCAAGACCTTATAGTTAATTAAACCTTAAGAATGGAGAACCTCTTCCTAAGAGTACTCGATTAAAGAAATAAGCTATCATTTCTATGGATTTCTAAGTTGGTTTTCAAAAGAAGTAATATTTGGAATTCCAATTGGGAATGATTCAAAGTAGAAAGAATTATTTTTGGAAGCCAAAAGGGATTAATATGGAAATGTATGTTCAAATAGAGATGCCCAGTAGACATTTTAACTATCCTATCATTAGGCTTTAAATTTTTGGATTTAATTTAAATTTTTAGTTGACATTTTCTTAGAAATCTAGGACTTAAACTCTAGCATCACGTAGAAATGCCTATGGTTGAAGATTTACTCCTATTTGATGCTTTAGATCCTATGTCTATAAGTGCTTCTACCGTAAGTCGATGCTCAACTTAGTTCCATTTTGAGAATTATCTTCCATTCCTTTCATTTAAGGAAATAAATCTATCCCCACTCTTCTGACTTATAACCCGATTGAAAGGTAGCTAACACCTAAACACATTTTAAATGCATGATGCCAAGTCTTATGAATGCAAGATGGTTGGGTTGTTATCTTTTAAAAAAAATTGAAGAACCTAGACTCACTCCTTAATCCCTAAGACCATGTAAGAATGAAATGCACCTAACTAATGCATAATTTTTAGCTTTTAAATATTTTGACTCATGACTCTCTTAAGGCTTTGGGGTATGCATTTTATGCTTAAATTCCATTAAAATTAGAAGTGGTTATGGGTCAAATCAATAAAATAAGATAGAATTTCCCAAGAAGGTGGTCATCCTCATAGGTTAGATGCCTTTTACGTGTAATGGGTGAAGTGCCCAATTCAAGGGTTTGAGCAATATGATAGGTGCTAATTGTTTATAGTTGATTTTAGGTTATTCCTAGGGCTTTAATTTATATGAAGTTTCAAGTTTCTTTATTTTTTGTTTGAGTTGATTATATTTAATTTGGATAGAAACATTTATTTTCCAAAGAGCCTAATCGTGTAGGCATTCATCATAGAAAATACAACATAGAAAGAAACCTAGAAAAATAGGTTGATTATATTTTTCACCCAAAATAAATTAATCCAATTTAAATTAGAGAAAGGTTAATGCAGCCGGGTACTACTGTAAACATCAGAAGAAAGAGAAAATGGGCAGTTGATCCCCGCCATTATACAACCCAACCTAGAACTATAAGTTCAGATCTATGAGACTTCTTTACAAGATCGACTCCTTGTGGACCTCCATTGAGCTTCATAGAGACCTCTATATCTATATTTTGGTAGGATCAACTCTTACAACATAGACACCATAGATCCTAACCTAATTCTAAGCTCAATTTTACATTTCAAATTTAAAAATAAATCTTTAGCCTTGTAAAAATGATATCAAGAAAATACAAATAGGACAATTAAATTTTAGGACATATAGCATTAGCTACTTATCGAGCCCACTTGTCCTATTAGCTATGTTAAGGGACTATTTAGCACCTATTAAAAATAATAATTTAATAATTTATTTATGGTGGTTATCCCTTTTTACATAGCCCCCTATGGAAGATAATGTTAATTCTTAAAATGTTGGCCAACCATTCACTAAGGGCAATCAATTCTAGCCATCTAGTGTAATGGGCAAATAATTCTAGACATGTAGTTAAAAATAGTACACAATAAAGACATATATCACATCAAATCATAAAATATCACACATAACTAACCTAAGTTTGGGGTTTGTGACTTAATAATATAGTGTGTGAAGAAAATAGGCTTGTGTGGAAAAACTTTGGTAGCCTTTTTTAGATTCAAGTTTCAATTTAAGTTTTGGAATTTATTTCATTTACCTTTGGATAGTTTCAATTTAAATGCTTTAATGATTTAAAATTCTTGTTTTCATTTTTAAATTCATTTTTATGAATTCAAAATTTACTAGAATGAAGAATAGAATTGATTCTACGGTAGAACCCATTGTATTCGACATCTTAAATCTTAATAGAATGAAGTCTTCACCCTAAGATGAAGGTTTGTTAAAAAGTCTAATTAAGATCTTTAAGTATCTTAACTAAATTCTTTTTAACTCATTTAAATGATTTAGTTTGAATTAAGTTTGAAATTTTAATGTTTTTGAAATTTGATTATTCTTTTAATTTCTTTTAATTTGACTATATATGTTTCTTCTTGGTTTAATTTATTTAGAATTCTATTTGTTATATTTGGATTGAATTGGTTTAACATTTGTTTCATTAATGTTCATGTTCATTGAATTAATTTTCATTTAGTTTGAATTATGTTAATCTATCACATTTAGGTTAATATTTTAATTTAAACTTAGTTAACATTAATTATGGGCTAAAAACTTCATTAATTAGTTGATCATGAATTTAATGAATTATTTATTTTAAGGTTTGATTAGGTTTTACAATTTTAATAATTTTCATTAAACCCTAAGTTTGTAATTAACCAAATTCTTTGATTAAGAATGTTGGAAAATTATCCTTAAGTGTTCTAATGTTGATGAAGATATTTCAGATTACTTTTGTAAATTTTGTGATCTCGTGATTTTTTAATTTATTATTTAATTTATATTGACCTAGAGACTTGGAAATTCAAAATTCTCAATTTAAAAATCAATTGGGTTTGAAATTTTTATGGAAAGTGTGGCTCCATGCTAGTTTAATTTCTCTAAAAGTTTATTTTAATCAGATGCATAATAGTTTTAATTATTTCATAAAACCTAAATTAAGCTTAATTTAGAAGTAATTGCTTAGATGTTTTATTTTTCCTAGATTTATCTATGGATGATGCATCCATAGAGAATTCATTTGAAATTTTTAGAGTTTTGGTTGATTTATTATGATTTTTCTAAGTTCAAGTTAATTAATTAAATTAATGATCAAATTAGCCTATTTTATGATGTATTACATTTTAGTGGGTTTCATTGGTATGTTTAAGTTTATTAGAGTTTATTATGTTAATTTAAATGGTTTAATAAACTTTCATGATTTATTTCATTTAATATTAATTTATTTCATTAAAATAAATATTTGAAGTTTGAAATTTAATATCTTTTGATTTACTTCACAATAAACCATGAAATGTTTTCCTAAGGTGCATTTGAACCTTAGTTTCAGTTTCAAAAGTTTCACTTTAATTGGATGAATATTTTTTGGTTAATTTGAGTTTGATTAATTTCATTTAAAACCAAATTAATCAAAATTACCTAAAATTAATTGGGGATTTTGAATTTAATGGATTCTACTCACTAAGATAAATCCATAGAGCGATCATTTGTAATTTTTTGGATTTATATTTTATTTATTATGATTGTTTGACAATTTTGGAATTTTAAAATACCTTTTTAATGATTTAAAATGAGAAAACCTTTTTTTTAAATGGCGGCGTTGACGTTGTGTCATTACATGTGGTGTGGCATGATTGTGCCACATGGGATCCAAGCATCCCAGTCCAAAAGCGGTGGCCATGCAGAATGATCTATGATCATCTAATTGTTGATCGAACAATCATGATCTTGCCCCATAGTTCTTATAGGGATTTAATCATTGTCCAACTAGATCTCTAGTGGGTTCCAAATAAGAGGAATGGTCACTGGATTACCTCCCTTCTTTTAGTTAGAAGATTGAAGACCATCCATTGAATTTGACGATGATCAAAGGGATAAAATTGAGTTATTTTGATTGGATTGATTTACTAAATTACAAATAGATCAAGGATTGATTTTCATTCACACGGATTGATCCCCTTGCAGATCAAATCCTCTTCACAAAGGACCAAAAAAAATTGCTAAAGGCGTTAATTTTGAAGCATACCTTATTGGTGGGGATCTCTAATAGTCACCATGCTTCGAGCATCTTCACCTTGATAGAACAAAGCCATGGACATGATTTGGTTGCTTGCCTCCCTGCCAAATGTCATGGAGACTACCTCATGGTCGTTTGCCGTCTATTTGGCCATTCTCCAGCTCGCTGGGGACGTAGGGATTACGGAACGATTCATTTGAGGTTGCCTTGACCCCTAGAATGTGTAGGGAGAGTCAATTTGGCATGAAATGCTCTCCCTCTCCTTTTTCTAGTAAAGGCCCATGGTAGATTTCTGGGTTGCCAACAAAAGTCTTGGGGAGGCTTTGAATTGACTTCTCTTTATCTTGTGTATGTTTTTGAATGAAGAAAAGAAGAGAAGAGGGCCTCTATCTTTTCTTTCCATTCATGGCTGAAAGCTATGTATGGGGAGCTTTAATTGGCCAGAATCTGGCCACTGGCGGTGAGGGGCTTGGCCAATGGGTTGGTTTGATCCCTCTTGGACTTGTAAATGTGTTTGGATGAAAAGTTTGAGGGGAGGAAGCATTTTCCTCTTGTTTCCCTCCTTCGAGAGAGTCCTCCATGGGAGGTCATCTCTTTCTCTATTTCCATGGTGATAGCCACCTTATCCCATTTGATCCTTCTTTGGAGTCTACCAACTAATTAGAAAGAAGCCAACATAGTTGAGGCCAAGAGGTTGATGAGATATGGAGGGAAGTAAGATTTAAATTATGTTCATGGATTCTAAGCCATCTTCTCTCATGATTCCACCCCATCCCTTTGACTTTTCATTTTATGGCTTTTGGCATGACCACCATAGCTCTTAGGCTAGTGTTTGGCTACCCACATCAAACTTAATATGAATTTTAGGTTGAAACCAAGTTTATTTGAGTTGGATTCAAAGTTTGAACCCAATTCATGCCATTTGGATTAAAAGTGTTTCAATTATGTTTATTTGATTTAATACATTTAAATTTAGGTTCAATTATCTTTTATTGATAATTTATCAAGTTTTAATTTGATTAATACTTTTAGGTTTTGTGTTAATTTTGCATTTCATTTAAATTTAACCCATTTAGGCTTAAATGGGTTAAGCTTGATTTCAATTGGGTTCAAATGACCCATTTGGCTTAATTTAAATTTTTTTGAACTCAATCATGCTTGATTACATATATGGAGTGATTTATAATGATTGATTTCAATTAGTTTAACATTAATTTCAATTTTGACCAGTTTGACCCAAATTGGCTTATGTGTTAAGCTTGGGTCCATTTGGGTCAAATGACCAATTTGATCAAATTTAACCCAATGGTTGGTTGGATTATATTTGATAATCATTTTCAAATAATTTTGGACAATCAAATTGAGTTGTTTTCAATTTGATTTTGGTTTGAACCCAATAGGACTCATTTAGGCCCATTTAGACCAAGTGGTCTAATTAGCCTAATTAAGGCCTAAATAAGTTTAATTTTTTTAGATTCATGATTAAACATGTTTATTCTATCATTTAGATCATTTGGCCAAATTTTGGTGGGTTGACCTTTGATTTAGTGGTACCCACATAAGTCAAACCTATGTTAAAAGGGTTTATCATTTTGTTCCTTTGATTTAGATTTGAATTCATTCATTTAATTTAATTTGAATTAATTTATATTTATTTTGATTTTTTTTTGATTTAATTCAAGTTTGGAATTTGGTTTGAGTCTACTTATACCCATTAGGTTACATCAAAGCTATGGTGGATGCACTAGATCACTAGGTATAGTGTTTTATGTGCTTAATTAGGAGGTTCTTAATCTTGGATTAGGTGTTCTAATTACTAATTTTAGAAATTATTTTAACCTCATCCAAAAATGTGGTCAATAATTATCACTGAATAAAATTGAATGTACTCATTGAATATACTTGAATCAACTCATCAAAAGTAATTAAATATACTCGTTGATTATAATTGAATGGATCACTAGATATGACTGAACAAACACACTATTGAATAATAATTTTAGTAATTTCTCTATAATATTGGGGAATGGTATATCACCAATGTGAAGAGTAGGTCTTATTTTATTTGTTGCCATATATGGAGTATTGGTCTTGTACTTGAGTTGCCACCCATACGAAGTGTTAGTCATTTTAATTATAGTGGCCAACCACATGAAGTGTTAGTCTTTTTATTTATAGTAGCCAACCACATAATTATAGTTGCCAACCATATATAGTGTTGGTCATACACTTTAGTCATCAATGACAAGAAGTGTTGCTCTTTTATTTGTAGTCACAAATAGCTTAGAGTGGTGATCTTACACTTAAGTCACAAGGTCTTACAATTGAGTTGCAAACCATAAAGCGTGTTGGTCCTTTATTTGTAGTTGTCAACCATATAAAGTGTTGTTCTTTTAGTTGTAATCGCTAATCACATGGAGTGTTGGTCTTACACTTGAGTTGTCAACCACATAGAGTGTTGGTCCTACACTTTATTTTCTAATCACATGGGGTGTTGATCTTTATATGTATTTCCTTAAATATTTTATGAAGCATTTAAAGCAAGTTCAAATGCCAATATTTTGTTTAGGTAATTCTATCACTTCAATCCTTATACACTTAAGCAAGAAGTATCTCACAAGTGTCTTGAGTTGATATGGAGCTCCTTAAGTGTTAATTCAAATTATTATAGCTCATCAAGTGCTTTGAGTCTACATAGTCCACTAAGTCACTAGGTGAGTATAATTTAAATTTCTAGTTACCATGTTTTCTTATTTCGAGTAAATATTTTACAAGAATCAGAATAATATTAGGCTAGTTAAACTTTTATTAATTCATTTTAATTATATGCATCTAGTCAAATGAAGAGTCACTCTAAAAAAGAAAATTAATTTAATAAAAGTAAAATGACTATGAAGATATAGCTTATCTTATGGATAAAGCATCTTCAAATATTTTACATTCTAGGTGCATGGCACATCTTTTTGTGTGTGTTTGTAGTTGGCAATCTCATAGACCAACTTACTTTTTGATAGTGTAAAGGCCATCCAATCTATGGGCAAGTTTACTCAATATATTCTGGTGAGTTGAAGCATTTACTTTCTTCAACCCAAAGTAGCTAGCATAAAAATATTTTTCTTTGATGTGGCGATTGCAGTACTTGGACATTCTATTAGTTTCCACCTACTTGTGTGATACTTCAGTCCACAACTTTTTGAGCAGGTTGAGTGTAGTTTCCATGGCTTATGTGTTTAACCTTTTTCATTTAGTAGTTTCTTAATCTAAATCAATAGTCATGATAACACTTTGACGTAAACTTCGTCGACCGTAGGATTACTTATGTTCCATGTGATAAGGAAAATGTCAATTTCCAAGTGGCTAGTGAAGGAGTCATCCTAAAATGACAATGTACAGAGGGGTAGGGTATCTACCCACTCTACTTTGGCACCTTCCACTCTCTTCTTCAACAAGTTGAGGATTTGCTTATTCACTACCTCCATCCAGTAATTGGTCTATAGATGATATACTAAAGCATATTTAAGGTGGATTACTTATGAGTTGTAGAAGTTTAGTCTTATGTAAGTGAATTATGGTCCATTATTAATAATGATTGACATGGGTAGTTTGTAGTTGTAAATAATTATAGTCCAAATAAAATTTTAAAGTACCTAAGTGTTTTTTTTTTTTGTGAGTGGTTTGGCTTCAATCCACTTGCAAAAGTAGTCGATCAATCATGATGAGTACAAATCTTCTATGCTTGTAGGAGACAAGAAAATAGCCTATCAAGCCCACTCCCTAAATTGTGAAAGGCTAGAGACTTGTGATGGGTTGGCAATGGGTTGGCATATCTAACAAAATCCTTAATATCCTTTCTTTGTGTTGGCCAAAAGTATCATTATCATAGAATTTGATGGGTGAGTGTTCTTCCTCCTAACCTGCCTCTTATACACTTACTTGAATAAATTTCATTGATTACCATGCTTAGTTTTTATCACCTTGTAGATTTAATGAAGTAGTTGACCACTTGAACAACTCATCACTAATTAATAAAATAGGGCTACTTTAATTTTGAATCTTATTGGATCCTTGATTCCTTCTTCTAGCTCCCCAATCTGTAAGTACTTCTTGATAAGATCAATCTAACTAAGCAAGTGTTCACTTCTTACATTATTTTATGATTAGATGGATGAGTTAAATGGTAGGCTACACCTAGAGCCTATTTGCTCTTGATAGTAGATCATTGAGTTAATTTTGATTCCTTAAGACATATTTAATTATAAAATATTTTAGTTTCAAAATTTCTATTTTTACATTAAATAGATATCCTAACAACAACTCAGGTCTGGCCTTTTACTCTCCATTATTTTGAGTCATCATTAGTTGTAAGTTTGAGTGAGATATGTTGCATCTAACACCTAGTCCTTAAACAAATCATAATCAAGGGCTTCTTACTTAGATTATTTATTAGTGAGTTGAAAGTCAAACTTCACCGATTAAATCATGGTGATATCTACTACATTTCTCAACATAATGCCTCTCATTCCTTATTCTCTTGAAGTGTCCTCCACATACAAATCACTTAGGCCTAGATGATTGGGACACTCTATGAATCTTTAAATTTTATAAGAAAATCAATGGCGATTATACCTTAATCCTTTGTTTGAGGTGAGTATCATATATCATCTCTATCAATTCAATTGACCATTTCAATAATCTCCCTGAATGATTTATCTTGGTGAATATTTACTTAAGAGGGTGATAAGTGATGACTTGAATTGAGTGAGTGCAAGCTTTTCCATGATAAGATAATGTGACTCACACCCTTCAATGACTTTCTTAAATAGCAAAAGGAATTTACTTTCACCCTTCTTCTAATGAAGATCAAGCTAACTAAATCTTCTCGACTCCCAAAAATACTAGTAGAATCTTGCTATCTTTTGAACTTAATAATGGAGATGATAATGTGAGTAAGCTTTTAAGGTTACTAAATTTCATTCATTAGTCCACTCATAAAAAGATAGATATACCAATGAATGCAATCTATCATTTTTTGATAGGACACTCTTATATTCTTTAGCTTAAAATTCATTACTCTAAAAAAATATGTTCTTTACCTAGTAATGAAAGTAGTTTTCTATGAATCAGTAAGATCATTTGTATTAGAATATACCCAAAAAATTCATATAAGAAACTCATAACTATGTAACCCACTTCCAAGTTGATGAGTGCATCTATTCTAGGAAGTGGATACTGCACTGGGAAACCAAGTTGATTAGTAAAATCTACACATTCTTTATTTGTTATTGGATTTTTTTACCATGATCATATTAGATACCCATTTAAGAAACTAGATTTTCTTGGTGAATTCATCTTCAAGCAACTTGGCAACATTTTCCTTAATTGGATTTATAAGCAAAATAATCATTTTCTTTATTTTTTTATTTAATTGGTTGACCATCCTTTTTAATATCAAACCTTTGACAAGTAACTTTGATGTTAATACTTCATATCTCAACTACAATCCAATTGAATACATATATGTCTTCTTTAAAGCTTGAATAATGGCTTCTTTATACTTGTCACTAAAGTATAGCTAATTTTGAGCACTCACTCAAGATATTAAGTGGTCAATACTTGCTTAATTTCTAAAGTGATTTATACTCCTATGCAAGCCACAAACTGCTTGCAAATAGTAGGCTATAGATTGATTTGAGTTTCCCCTAACCATGATTTCTTCTCTTATTATTGAAAGTTTGGCTGAGACATGGTAAGTTGACACCACTAATCTAAATGTATTGAGCAGTGGTCAGCCAAAATAGTGTTATACATAGTAAGTGCGTTCATGATAACGAAGTAAGCCATAGTTTTTAGTTACTTTCCTCCACCCAAAGTTACTAGAAGAGTGATGATTCCTTTTTTCTACCTCCTTTCTCTAAAGTAACCATAGAGGGGACCTCTTGTTTGTGTGAGTTTTGAACTCTCCAAGTTTATTTTGTCAAACATGGACTTGAAGATGATATTCACGAGCTCCTGTGTCAATCGATTCTCCTATATCATAATTGACTACTATTATGATGACCGCCAATATATTGTAGGAGTTATTGAATATTGGTTGGTCTTTCTCTTATAAATAGATGGTGCTTACACCATGGCTATGGAGTTAACTTCTCATGAATGAGTCATATAAGACTCTCTAGCTTAGATGACTCCTTATCTCTACCAAAAGATGGTAGGTACAACTCTTCCAATATGGATCATGTGAGCTGAAAATGGTTCATTAATGATCTCATTTCCTTATCTCTTCATGAACTCCTTTAGCTTCCCAACTTTTATGAGTTCCTCCACTAAAATCTTCATATGTTGACACTCAATGTAGTGTCCATGATCGCAATGGTAGGCACAATACCTAGATCGATTATGAACTACATCAACCTTCAAAGGTAGTGGTTTCTTGATGTATTATTTATTTTGTATGGCCTCCACTAATCCACCAACTAACCTTGCCTATAGTAGGTTGCAAATACTTGTCATGCAGTAGCAAGTTAGAGGATTTCTAAATTTGTATGTATGCATCAACACCTCTTCTTACTGAGTAGGTTGTCTTCTCCATCTATCCTATCAATAGACTTAGAACTTACCTTTCAAGGATCTTCCTAGTGGTGACCTCTTTTCTTAATCTCTTCCATGAATTGTCATTGTTGATTAGGCAATCTCATTATATTCTTAGCTTTCACATGGCTATTGGCTAATTCTCACAATTCAGTGAGTGTTTTTGGCTATTGAAACCTAGAAGTATATCTAAATGGCACTTTTGTGTTGTCTTGGAAGTGTGGCATGTGTGATTAGGGGCTCCAAATCTTCCAAGGAGAAAAGCATAATGAAATGCATATTTTTAGGTTTGGGGTGGTCATTTAGTTCAACCTCATTTTGTATGTCACTCTAAAGACAATCAATTTATTTTCTAATTTCCATTCTTGATTAGAGAAATTGGTCCTAGCTATTAGATCCTCAATGGTATTCAAACAATCAAACACATTCATATTCTCTTACCTTAAGGTCATAAGTTGTTCATGCAATTTCTTAGCATGATACTTTAAGCAACAATTAGACATTTCTAGACTATTTTTTTTAGCTAAATGTTGTTCCAATTTATTTTGGTATATCCAACTAATTTCATCTTATCAAAGGTTGTTCTTTGGTAATCGTCCATTTGATACCATTAAAAGAATTCGTCCATTTGAGTGAGCTAATATAGGGACATATTAGGATCATTTGTCATATGTTAGCTTCTACCTTAACTTTTTTTTATAGGTTTAAGATCATAATTTCTTTGATTTTCTAACCTATTAATGTTCTTATGGTGTCCTTTCTAAGGTGGATGCTCATTGCTAGTGTTTTCTATCAAGTCTTCCTCCAATTCACTAAAGTCAAGGTGATTTTTGGTGGATTTTATTGTCTATGTGTCAAGGCTTGTACTTGATTTGCAAGTTTCATGATTAATTCCTTAATCTCATTAAACTTTTCCTCATCTTTTAAGAATATTTTTTCTATTATGTTACTAAGATTGTCCATTTGATCTTAACTAATGATTTATTAGGCATGACACCACAACAAGAATTACAAAATAATCCTTAAATATTTTTAATTTTTTTTATTTTTAAACTATGCAATGATGATTTCTAGTGTTAGATGAAATTATTTTATAAATAGAATAAAATTTTTAAAAGCCTCCACATGATTGGAAAAAAAAATTAAAAATAATTTAGCGTTATATATTTTGACAAAACCTTAAATTATTCAATGTAATTGAAATTGGTTAATTTGAATCTAGGTTAGGGTTTATATTTATGGAACACTCCTTTATTTAATATAATTCTCTTAGTTTGATTTTACAAGGATAGGTTAAAGAAAAATGGCTTAAGTCAAATATAAGTGGAAGCAACTAGTTAGTACTCATGGCGTAGTCCATAGAAATTGACTAAAACATGCATATTTACCAAGTTCTTGCAATAAAATAAAATACCAATAAAGGAATTAAAAATACAAAATATATAGAATACTCCTTAACTATATTCGAAATTCACCAATTGCAAGCACTTTTCAAGCATCCACTCCCTTGGCCAACCATCTCTAAAGATCCAATGCTTCTCCACGAAAATCATACTAAATGATGGTGTTATTGTCTAAGTTAGTCCACTTAGAGTGACCCAGTTTAGTTTGTGAACTCCCCTAGGATGTCTAGAAAGGTGGTAAAGTGGATGGTGAGACTAATCTAGTATAGGAACTCATTTAGTGGAGTCAAAATGGTTGGCCAGCACACCAAACATCAATCAAGTTGAGTACTGGATTAACCACTTAATAATGTGGCATATAAAGACATCTAAAAGAGATGAAATAATATGAAAAAGGAAGAAGGGTAAGTATAGATTGATTCTAGACATTTCAAAAATTTTTGAAAATTTCTAACTAATTCTTCCAAAAATTTCAATGGGATTGTTCATAGAAAACCTACTTTGGCTAAAATTGAAATGTGAAGGTTGGGATTTAATTTTTAGAGATTAAATTATTGAAACTCTATAAATTCACTCTTAATTCATAAAACACAATTAATAATTAAATAGAAAAAATTTATAATTTCTTTGTAGGGTTTTCATACATTTAAAACCACTTAAAAAAACTAGGTCAATAAAAGATAGATTTTGGCGATAATGTTGAAGTAGTTAAAGATGGATTTTGTGGAAAATGTTTGATGTAAAAATTTTAAAAATTACATTAGATGTAGAAAATAAAGTTTAAAATACAAATCTATTCTTAAATAAAATGCAAAGAAAAATTTAAAATTCACTTGCCAAAGTAGGTCTCCAAGAAAGAACCCTAAACCTTTTTTTATTTGGCCGACCACCAAGCCACCAAATAGAAATGAAATTCTCTTCAATTTTCTTTTCAAGTTGAAAACTTCAATTCAAAAAAAATAAACTATTTCTATACATTTCACATGCTCTTTACAATTTAAAACACACACCTTTTGAAAATGAAGGGAAAGAGGAGAGAGAGGTCCCATAACCACTCCCTCCATGGATTTCTCCTTTAAAAAATTAAATGAGAGTTTTATAATTAAGTCCTCCCATTTCTTAGTAATCATAAAATTAATATAAAAAATATAAAATTATATAAAACATCCACATTTCAAAATAAACACACAAACATATGGAAGTTAAGGAAATACACAACCCTAAACATATCATATATATCTTCTTAAGCTTGCTTCTTGTCCTCGAGCCTTGAATTTCTTCTTTTACATTCTTAGATTTTCATCTAGTTATTTGTCCACCCTTTTATCTCCTTGATGAATCACATTATATAATATGCTTTATGCTTAAAGTTTAAAACTTACCATTAACATGTTACCATTTCATCTAATCTATGGAAAAACTTACCATCCACAGATATAACTATAACATAAATCAATAATTTGATCAAAAGGTTGAACCTTGATTTAAAAGCCATAAGAGAGAAAAAAAACTATTTAATTAAATGAAATGGATGACTTTATATTAGTATTAAATGAGAATGCTTAAATCTAAGAAGAGAACATAAAAGTTTGGTGTAACAAACATAATATAAAGGGGTTCACACTTTAGCAAAAAGTGTTGTTTTACAATTAATGATTGTTGCTTGTTTGCATCTAAAAAAATGATGAAAATTGGACATCCTAGCTTGAGGTGCCATGGCACTGCAATCATAGTGCCTAGGTGCTAGTACCGCCTGAAATAATCTAGAAGCTCAAACTGCCCCTAACAGTTGCCTACTTGAATGACATAGTATTGTGGCGCTGTGATACCAATGCCAAGGGGCTGTCACGATGATCTTCACTTTTTAAAGTCAAGAAAACCACCGTCCCCACCCCACATTAATAATTGCCTATAGTGAGAACAATTGAGCATAAAAAGGACATATGGGAAAAAAAAGGGGAGAATAGCCCTCTCTTGCTTCTTTCTTCCTCCCTCACTCTCACTCTAAATCCCTTCATTATTCTTTTCTCTAGGTCATCTCCACTCTCAATAGCACACTTTCTGCTACTACGAGAGCAATTTTTTTCATTTAAAAAACAAGATCGAGGCTTACTATTATTGACTCCAGCTTAAAAACTTTTGGAAATGCTTTTTTTACATGATTTTCTTTTCAAAAATTAAGTTTAACAAACTTTTCACTATAGATCTTGGATTTGATGAGAAATAAAGAGGCTCATCTTTATCAATCTTGGATCTAGAAAAAAAGAGAAAGCCCCAATCCTAAAAATTTCAAAATCTTGAAATCTAAACACCTCCACCATTAAACTTAGTTCGATGTGAGAAGAAAAACTCTCCTCCATTGATCTTGAATTCAAACAAGGGAGAATAGTACATCTACACTAAATAAGTAAGAATCTAGCACTACTAAGGCATTATGCCATCAAATTTGCACAAAAAATTATTATATCATACAAGAATCTAGTTCAAAATGGGTTTCCCACTTTATGGTGCTGAAGACGGTGTCGTGGTCTTAGAAATGAAACTCTTGGTTCTTCATCCCATAGCTCAGGTGCTGATAGATAGGCATCATGGAACTAAGCTCGTGTTTATGCATATTTCTTACAGTACCATCACATTAATCTGTGGTTGCTTTGGTTGGGTTTCAAACCTTTAAGAAAGCCACTAAGTACCATTTTCTAGCATCGGTGTTGTACCTTCCACTACCAAACTTGGTTTTGGTGTGAATGAAAACCTCTGCATTGATATTGGATCCAAGGGAGAAGGGTGCTAGTTATTAATTTTTTGAAAATCTAGCTTAAAATGTTATGTTGCCAAAATTTCAAATTTCTCCAAAATGGTTAAATTTTAAGCCGATGAGATAAAGCGTTGTAAGTTTGATGTCGAGGTGCTTAGCTCGTTGTATTAGAAATTTTTTATCATTACATCATGGCATTGTACTTCAAGTGCTAAAGTGCTTGATTAATTTAACAATTTTAAACACTCAGAATACTGGCTCCAATAAATTCTAAGTCGAAGCCTTGTCTACCTGGACCGCATCGCTGATTGCTTGGGTAGAAATGACAAAAATGGCTATCTTAGGAGCACTGCAATATTGTACCTTGAATGCCACAGTGTTGATTCCTCGGGTAAAAATGACAAAAATGGCAATCTTAGGAGCACCTTAGCATTGTACCTCATGCGCTACAGAGTTGATCCCTTAGGTAAAAATAATAGAAATGACTATCTTAGAGTGCATCAATGCCAAATCGATTGTATTTTGGTATTCAAAATGGAATCAATGCATCGCTAAATTCTAGGATTTTAAGCTTATGCCCTATATATATCTCGTGATGATGTTATTACTATAATGTCATCATTAAGTGAAAATATTTACTATTTTAAATCCTAAATAGAAAGACATATGGACAAAAATAAACAAAAATATTGAAATAAAAATGTCTTTATTATTACAAAATAATATTACAATAAGTTCTATAATAAAATAAAAGGAGAAATACAAACTAAAAAAAATGAAGAAACTAATAGTCATAATTATCATCCTCCTCCTTTCTTCTTCTCTTTATAATGTCAATAGGATGCTCACGTAAGGCGAATATTGAAGCACCGTAGGAAAAGATGCCTGATTTAGACCGACAAAACCATTATTTTTAAACATATGAAGTAAGGAAAAATTAAACTGAGCCATGTAAGAAAACTACTTTTGCTGTCGATCCTTATGATAATCAAATTTCCTTTCTAAGGCCTCTTACCTATGGCTGGTCTTACCCACATCATTCCTTAAATTTGAGACTTGCATGTTTAAGGATTTGAAAGATTTTGAGCAAGGTTGTGAGGCACGAGAGCACAAGAGCTTTCCCCACCTCAAACCTTGAACCAAATCCCCAAATATCCTCTTCATTAAGGAACCTTCGAATAATAACTTCTTCATCGCTCCCTAATGCACCTACATAGTACATAAACCATAAATAAGATAGGGATGATCATATCTCACAATAGTACTACTCTTAAGCATATTATAAATAAAATTATTAATAATCTTTCCTATATCAATTGTAAAGCCCTTTTGAATAGCAAAATACAAAATGGCCTTATCATTGGTCACCTCACTGATATTACCAGTGAACATTAACTTGGAAAAAATAAAATAGTATCAAGCCTTAGACTGTGCCATTAGCCCAATGATAAGAAAGTTGATAATCCTTTCCTCCCACCATTTTCATAGGATATTGGCATTTTTACCAGTAAGAAAACCAAGGACTTCATCAAAATAAAGATGATTATTATAATACAAAAAGATAATAATCATATACTACATTTTACAAATCATAATATGCATTAATGGAAGTACTATCAAAACTTAGTTTCACCTAAATGAAGATTTTATTATCCTAGTGCTCCTTAGATAGGTGAAGAATTCCCACACCACCGAATGACGCAAGAGTTGTTCTCATAGGCTAGCATCTCCCTACTACGTTAGTTGATTATTCTCTTCACACTCCCACTCATTGTAGAAGCTCCTCTAAAATAAGATGCTTATGGGTGAAATCATGTTGGTACCTCTACTCCACTTCTATGCTAATAAATCTAAAATTATCGATAAAAGTCACCCTCCTATTGCTAACGAGCCTTTTTAGTGGCATGATTGTTTCCTTAATGTGGAAAAATGATAAAAGAGATAGAGAGAGAGAGAGAGAGAGAGAGAGAGAGTGAAAGAGTGAGCTTTAAGGCTTACGCATAATGAAAATGCAGCCCAAAGAGGGCGGGTCTATTTATAAATAAGACATAGCCAAGGTGCTAACATTTCATCTTCGGAATAAGAGACAAGCATCACAACACTCACATGCAGTGCTTAGGCCTTGGTTAGTTGGTCAAAATGGCTACTGTGTCGATCAAAAAGAGCACTTATTACCATTAATGTCATAACCAATCAAAACTGAAAAGTGCAATAAAAATTGATGTGGCATCACAATGCTCTAACACAACGCTAAAAAAGTTTATCTCATTCAATAAATGTACCAACAAACATGTCGGTTTATTTGAATGATCTTTTGATTGGCGCTATGGCTCTATATAGTCAATGCCGAGGGATTGGTCAATCGCCAATCTACTTTAAGCATCCTATATGGCACCTATCACCGACACTAACTTTACTGGGCCAGGGTACCATCTTATTAATGCCCAACACCATAATCTATAGAGCCAAGGTGCTATCATAGTGCTTAGGCACCATATTTTAATTGCCAAGGTGCCATCCCCAATAGTCTTCTATTTGTTTGCCATGTGAACAATTATATAAATATGGCATTCCAAAGGGATCTAAGTATAGTATAATGGCTTTTAATAATAAATGTAAGTCGATCTATATGTTTACTATGTGAACATGATTGCTAGCATTCCAAAAAAATGTAAGTCCAATCATCTACCCATTTTCCATACAAACAACCCCAAACCATATAATTCTTTCACCATGTGAACAATGTTATTAATGCTGTCATTCCAAAATGATGTAAGTCCAGCCATTATATTTACCATATGAACATCTTATAATTTATTCAGCATGTGAACACCTATACATAATGCTAGCCTTTCGAAGGGATGTAAGTCCAATCTACTTTTCTAGTTGATGTAAGGACCTATTCTTGCAATTCAAGTATAACCCCAAAATTCAATTAGCATTCTAAAGGGATGTAAGTCTAGCTGGCGACTTTCTAATTGATGTAAGTCCACCCCATGCTTGCCATGCAAGGATAACCTAAATCTAACACCATATGTTCATCATGCGAACACCCTTACATTGAATCTCTAGTCTACTTGGCATTCGAGATGAGGCAACCTATGGTTACTAATCAAACTCCATGGAAATTATGGCTAGCCTTTTGATATTGCTAGACTAGAATAATATGATTCTAGGATGATAAAACCATGGGATCTTGATCTATGCTCTATCCTCCATCATCTATGTCATACCACACACCACTAGACAATAATTCATATCAGGAAGATATGTTTGTTTCCAACCTAAATCAAGAGCACTCTCTTACTGTGATAAGAGGGGTAATTAACTTTGAAGGCTTACGTTCATCGAAAGTATAACGTAGATCTAAATAGACCCTAATGTAATGTTAGGGGAAATCTTGTTGAATATATACCAATTTTCCTCATGAGAAAACATACATCTACCCATCTCAATAAAGATGGAAGAGAGCATTATTAACCTCATTTTGGATGAGGTTAATATCATTATGAAATTAGTAATTAGGACACCTAATCCTATATTAGAGCCTCTTAATTATGCACATATGACTCTATACCTAGTAACTTAATGCATCTTCCTTGGGTTTAATCTAACCTAATGGATTTTGGTAGACTCAACCTAAATTCCAAACTTGATTTAAATAAAAAAAATTCAAATAAACCAAAATGAATTCAAATTAAATCTAATGAATTAATCCAAATCTAAATCAAAGTCAAATCTAGTCAACCCTTTTAACATGAGTTTGACTTTATGTGGTTCCACCAATTCAAAGGTCAACCCACCAAAATTTGACAAAATGAAATCATTCCAAATGATTTAAATGATAAAATAAACTTGTTTAAACATGAAGCTTAAGAAAATAAATCCATTAAATACTTAATTAGGCTAATTAAACCACTTAGTATAAATGGGCCTAAATGAGTCCAATTTGATTCAAACCCAAATAAATTGAAATCAACTCAATTTGATTGATCAAAGTCATTTGGTAATGATTATGAAACATAACACAACCAATCATTGGGTTAAATTTGATCAAATTGGTCATTTGACCCAAATGAATCCAAAATTAACCCATGAAGCCCAATTTCAAATAGGTCAAAATTGAAATCAAACTAATTGAAATCAATCATTCTAAATCGCTCCATACATGTGATTAGACATGATTATAATCCAAACAAAATTCAGTTAAACCAAATGAACCCAATTGAAATTAAGCTTATCCAATTTAAGCCTAAATGGGTTAAACTGAAATGAAATCTAAAATTAACTCAAAACTTAAAAATACTAATCAAATTAAAACTAGATAAATCATCAATTAAAAATAATTGAACCCAAAATTAAATGAATTAAATCAAAATAAATAAAGTTAAATTACTTTGAATCCAAATGGCTTGAATTAGGTTCAAACCTCCAATCCAACTCAAGTGGATTTGGATTTAACCTCATACTCACATTGGGTTATATTTGGGCAAAACATAGCCTAAAGGCTGTGGTAGGGATGCTAAAAAAGCATAAATGAAAAGTCATAGGGAGATGAGGGTGAGTATGCAAACAAAGTTCCTCCAAGTCAAGATGCTTTATGGATTGTTCCTCCTCCCATCATCCAAACTCCTTTAGATTTTACTCAATCATTTGACCACCTCTTGGAGGATGTTTCCAAGAATGGGTGGCCCATTAGCAAAGGAAGACTTAACTTCTTCAATGGGATAGCAAAGAAGAAAGCAAGAGAGATTCCCATGAGGTCTTTCTCAACAAAGGTAGAAAATGGGAGGAAAAGACTGCACCTCAAACCTTTGATCCAAATACACTCATAAGCTCAAGAGGAACAAAACCAACCTATTGGCCAAACCCTTAGATATCGATGGCTGAATTCATGCCAACTAAAGCTCCACAAACATGGCTCTTGACCAAGTATGGAAAGAGAGGAGAGAGACCTTCTTTTCTTCATATCTTCATTCCAAAACATCCAAAAGATGAAGAGAAGGAGAAATAAAGAATTCCCCTAACCTCTCACCACTGGCAAGCTAGAATTCAGCCAAAGCCAGTGGCCAACCTCTCGACCTCCAATGGCAAAATGAGAGGGAGAGTATTTCACCTCAAATTAGATGTCCCTACATGTTATAAGGGTCAAAGCGAGCCCAAAAGAATATGTTGACCTCATTTTTGGATGAGGTTAGCATCACTTCTAAAATTAATAATTAAGATGCCTAATCTTAAATTATGAACCTCGATTATGTGCTTAGGGACATGACACCTAGTGACTGGGGCATCCTCCTTGGGTTTGATCTAACTTAATTGGCTTGGTAGAAACCCAAATTAAAAAAAAAATCAAAATGAATCTAAGTAAATAAAAATAAATGAATCTAAAACCAAATCAAAGTCAAAATGGTCAAATCTTTTGACATGGATTTGACTTATGTGGTCCCAAGTCAAAGGTCAACCCACCAAAATTTGATCAAATGAAATCATTCCAAATGATAGAAATGATGAAATAAACTTGTTTAATCATGAATATTAAGAAATTTAAATTTATTTAGGCCTTAGCTAATTAGACCACTTAGTTTAAATAAACCAAATGGGTCCTATTGGGTTCAAACCAGATCAAATTTAAATCAACTTAATTTTATTGTTCAAAGTCATTTGGAAATGATAATCAAACATAATCCAACCCATCATTGGGTATAAATTTTTCAAATTGGTCATTTGACCCAAATGAACCAACCCCATTAAACCCATTTTGGGTCAAATGGGTTCAAATGGACTAAAATTAAAATTAAATGAAATTTATCACTCCAAATCATTTCACACATATGATTAAGCATGATTAGAGTCCAAACAAAATTCAATTGAGTCAAATGGGTCATTTGAACCAAATTGAAATCAAGCTTAACCCATTTAAGGCAAAATGGGTTGAAATGAAATCTAAAAATTAATTGAAATCTTAAATAAATTAATTAAATTAAAGCTTAATAAATTATCTATTAAAGATGATTGAATCCAAAATTAAATGAATTAAATCAAAATCAAAACACTTTGAATCTAAATGCTTGAATTGGGTTCAAATGTCCAATCCAATTTTCAAATGGATTTAGATTTAACCTCAAACTCAAATTGGGTTTGATTTGGGTAGCCAAACACTAGCTTAAGGGATTTGATGGTTATGCCAAAAGTCATAAAAATAAAAACAAATCAAAGAATTATAAGAAGAGAAGAAGATTTTGAGTCCATAAAGGGAATTCAAGTTTCATTTCCCCTCCTCCATACCCCATCCACCTCTTAGCTTGAAGTAATTTAGCTTTTTCTAATTAATTGAGGGCCTCAAAGAGGAAATCAAGGAATACTTGGCTTCTTCCAAGAGGGATAACAAACAAAGCATCCAAGAGAGAATCCATGGAGGCCATGCTCTTTGCCATGGGAGGAAAGAAGATGAATTGACTTTCTCCCCTCAAATCTCTTATCCAAACAAACTCACATGGAAAAAGAAATTCACCCTCCTCGACCTCCCCGGTGGATAGAATCTGACCACCTAAAAGCTTACATACAAGGATCTCACCCATGTATGGAAAAAGGGAGAGAGACCCAAATCATTCACATGATGAAGAGAAGAAGAATTTGAGCATTCCCAAACCTCTCATTTCCAGCAAGGCAGAATTTGGCCAAATTTGATAGTTACCTCTTGGCCTCTAATGGAAAAATGAGAGGGAGAGTGTTTCACCTTAAATTGAACATTCCAACTCATTCAAGAGGTCAAGGTGACCTCAAATCTTCAACCGAGGCTGCCGCATCGGAAAGGAGAATAGTCAAACCCAACAAAAAAATTGCTACAAGTTGGTCTCCAAGGCTTTTGGCAGGAAGGCAAGCCACCAAATCATGTCCACAGCTTCATCCCATCGAGGCGAAGGTGTTTGAGTTAATCTCATTGCGAAGCCAAAGTTAAGGTAAACCATGAATGGCACTCCTTTAGCGTTGATTTTGGCCTTTTGTGAAATGAATTTGATCCCCATGAGGATCACCCATATAGATTGATTGCAAATTGACCCTTGATCATTTTATAATCAAAATCACATTGAATTCAGCCTTAGATCGCTAGAAATTTGTCATATTTGATGAATTGCTTTTATCTCTTGTCAAAGGCAAATGGGGAATGATCTCCATCACCGTTCCTTTTATTTGGAACAAATGACTAAGATCTAGCTGCATGATTTGATTCTTTGCCTATAGGAAATTGTGGAATGAATCAGAACCATCCAATCTTCAATCGGATGACCGCGATCCATCTCGTGTGGCACCACTTTCGACGTGGATTGCATGGCTGGGCGTATACCACATAGCAACGACGCATCTTGTTTAAAATGAAAATTCTCATTTTAAATATTTAAAAAATCATTAATAAAAAGATAAAAACTTTAAAAAATCATAAAAAATTAAAAATAAATCTAAAAAATGCAAATGAGAGCTCTATGGATTCATCTCAATGAGTAGAATCCATTAAACCCAAAATTTTTAATTAATGTTGGTTAATTTCAGCTTCATTTGGCTTTAAATAAAATTAATTAAACTCAAATTAATCACAAACCACTAATCCAATTGAAATGAAACTTTAGGGAACTAAAATTGAAGTTAAAATACCCCTTAAGAAAGCTTTTTATGAATTATTGAAATGTAAATCAAAAGATATTAAATTTCAAACTCCAAACTTCAATTTCAATTAAATAAAATAAAATTAAATAAGATAAAGCATAAAAATGAATCAAATCACTTCAAATTGACATACTAAATATTAATGAAACCCACTGAAACTTAATAAATCACAAAATGGTCTAATTTAGCAATTTATTGAATTAATTAATTCAAATAATTAGCTTGAACATAGAAAAATTATAATAAATCAACCAAGTTTTCAAAAATTATGAACAAACCCTTTATGGATGTGCCTTTCAGAGAGGAATCAAAACAAAATCCTAAATAATCTACATTAAATAAAACTTAATTTAGGTTTTAATAAAATAATTAAAACTTTAATTACACCTAATAATGCATTTGATTAAAATGAAACTTTAAGAATATGAAATTGTCAAGTAACCCACTTTCCATAAAACTTCAAACCCAATTGACCTTTGGATTTGGAATTATTGAATTTTCAAATCTCCGGTAATATAAATCAAATAATAAATTAAAAAAAATACAAACTCACAAAATTCATAAAATTCACCAACACCAAAACATTCAATAATAATTCAAACATCCTAAATCGAGAACTTGATCTTTTACATACTTAAGGGTTAACAAAACTAATAATTAATATTAAGTTTAATCAATCCTTCATGCTAATGAACTTATAATCAAATAATCAATAAAATCATAGTCTATAATCACTATAACCTAAGAATATATTAAAACATTAACCTAAGTGTCTTAGGATTAACATAGCTCAAACAAAATGACCATGAATTTAATAAAAGTAAACAAAATTCAGTAAACATAAACATAACTCAAACTAAACATTAATAAAGTAAATGTTAAACCAATCCAAATCAATTAAAATAGAACAAATTAAATTAAAATAAACTAAACTAAGAAAGAATAATAAATCAAATCATAAAGAAATTTAATGAATAATTAAATTTTGAAATATTTGGAATTAAAAACTTAACTCATATCCAAATCATCTAAATGAAACTAGAAGGATTAATTAAGATACTTAAGGATCATAGTTAGGCCTTTGGGATGAATCTTCATATCAAGATGAAGGTCTCATTCCATTTGGGTTTAGGATGTTGAATAGAATTGGTTTCACCCAAAGTGGAATCTATTCTACTCTTCATTGTTAAAAATCTAAACTTAACTTTAACAAAATAAAAGTGAACTTGAAAATAAAATAATTCATTAAATAATTTGAATTGAAACCATCAAAAGGTAAATCAAACAAACTCAAAACTCCAAATTAAAACTTAAACTAAAAATGCTTAGAAAAGTTTTTCCACACAAGCCTATTTCATTCACACACTAGATCATTAGGTCACAGACCCTAGACTTAAGTTAGGTTGATCTGTCATATTCTATGATACTCTATGTTGTGATGTCATGTGCTTTACATGTCTTTACAGGGTATTATTTTATACTGCATGTCGAAGATTGATTGTCGTTAGTATGGATGGTAGGATGTTATTTTTAGAATTAACATTATCTTTTATAGGGGGGCTATGTAAGCACATTTTAAGCCCCTAACCAATTCTAATTGCATGAAATTTAGGCATAATAATGCATACCCAAGGCCTTAAATGAAGCTTGAGAGATTGAGTCAAAATATCTAAAAGTTGAAAATGTGTATTAGTTAGCATTTCATATCCTACATTATCTTTGGGATTAGAGAGTGAGTCTAGGTTCTTGGATTTCTTTTTTAAGAAGACAACAGCCAAGCCATATTGCATACATGAGACTTAGGATCATGAATTTAAAATGCGCTTAAGTGGTGTGAGCTGGCAGCCTTCTCTAGGAGGGTTGTAAGTCCAAAAGAGTCAGGGATAGGTCTCTTCCCTCAAGTGAGAGGAATGGTCAATAATTTTCAAATATTACATTAGGTTGAGCATCGACTTATGTTAAGAGAAATTGTAGACTTAGGTTAAAGCATCCTCGAGTAAGTCTCCAACCCTAAGAATTTCTATAGTTTTGTCGATAGAATCTAAGCCCTAAAAAAAGAAAATGTTAACTCAAAATCTAAATTAAATTCCAAAATTCAAATCCCAATGATAGGATAGTTAAATTCCAATTAAGCATCCCAATATCAGCAGGCATTTCTTATGTCATCCTTTTTGGCTCCCAAAAGAACTCTTCCCACTTTAGATCATTCCAAATATCATACTTTTAAAAACCAACTTAGAACTCCATAGACATAATAACTTAAATTTTTAATCAAGAGTATTCTTAAGAAGAGACCCTCCATTTCTAAAATATAATTAACTATAGGGGATTTTCTGTATAGGAAACCATGAACCCAGTTTAGAATATACCGCCTACTTCCCATGTAGTTTAGGGAAAAAACTCTCTAGTATATGAAAGACCCATTAGCCTTATGAGCCTTTTATTAAATGATTGAATCCATTATTGGATAACATGCTTATCTTTCGACATAATATATTTACTCCTTAATGACCAATTTGTTCATCCAAATAAGAAATTCCTAAATCCTTTGTGGTGTTATAAATTTTTCCCATAGAATCTTCCTCGATCCTTACTCTCCCTACGAGTTGGAGAATGGCCAAAGACAAACAAACGGCCACAAGTTGTTCCCTAAGGCATTTGGTGGGGTCGCAAGCTATCAAATCACATCCATGACTTCATCCCATTGAGGTAAAGGTGCCGAGCATGGCGACCATCGGGAGCACAAGGTATGCCTCACAACTAATGCCTATAGTAAATTTTTTGGTCCTTTGTGAAGTGAATTTGATCCCCAAGAAGATCAAACCATATGGATTGATTGTAAATTGATCCTTGGTCATTTTACAATAAAATTGTGTTGAAATTTAGTATGGATCCCTACAAATTTGTCAAATATGATTGGCGACATCGTATCTCATTTTTGAGAATAGTTAATGATGTCCACCATCCATTCCTTCTATTTAGAACAAATGACTGAGATATAGCGAGACGGTCTGATTAAATCCCTATAAGAAACCATAAGAGAAATTAGCACCATCTAATCTTTGATCGGACGGTTAGGATCAATCGCATGGTCCAATGGTGCTATGTCACATGGAAATGGTCCCACATTGCAGCTCATTAAAATGTGATTTTATCATTTTTCTTAATTAAAAATTTATTAATAAAAGGCTAGAAACCTCACAAAATCATAATAAATAAAATATAAATTCAAAAAAATGCAATTGAGGGCTTCATGGATTCAACTCAATGAATAGAATCCATTAAACCCAAAATCATCAATTAATTTCATGTAATTTTAGATTAATTTGACTTTAAATGAAATTGATCAAACTTAAATTAATAATGAACCATTAATACAATTGAAATGAAACTTTTGAGAACAAAAATTGAGGTTAAAATGCACCTTAGGAAAATTTTTCATGATTTATCTCATAGTAAATCAAAAGATATTAAATTTCAAACTCTAAACTTTAATTTTAATGAAATAAATTAATATTAAATAAAATAAATCATGAAAATTGATCAAATCACTTTAAATTAACATAACAAACCTTAATGAATTTAAACTCATCAATGAAACCCATTGAAACTTAATAAATTATAAAATGGTCTAATTTGGTAATTAATTAATTATTTTAATTAATTAATTTGAACTTAGAAAAATCATAATAAATTAATTAAAACTCCAAAATTCCAAATGAGCCATATATGGATGCATTTTATATAGAGTAATCTAGAAAAATAAAACCCTAATTAATTCCTCTAAATTAAGTTTAATTTAGATTTTAATGAAATAATTAAAATCTTAATTACACCCTAATCTTGCATGTGATTATAATGAAACTTTAAAAATATCAAATTGGTTTGGAATCCCATGTTCCATAAAATTTTCAAATGAGATTGACTTCGCATTAGGAATTGTTGAATTTCTAAGTCTCCAAGTCAATATAATTAAATAATAAATTAAAAAAATTACAAAATCATTAAAGTAATTTAAAACATCTTCATTAACATCAAAGCACCTAAATACAATTTTCTAACACTCTAAGTCAAAGAATTTAATCCATTACATACTTAAGGTTTAATGGAAATCATTAAAATTGTAAAATCTAATTAAACCTTAAAGTACATAATTTATTAAATTCATGATCAACCAACTAAAGAAATCTTAATCCATAATTAGTGCAAGCTAAGAATGAATTAAAACATTAACCTAAATATATTAGGTTAACATAATTCTAACTAACTAAACATTAATTAAATGGACATGGACATTAATGAAACAAACGTTAAAACAATCTAAACCAAATTGAAAATAAATTAAATCAAGAAGATTTAATCAATTCAGAAATTAAATGAAGAATTAAATTCCAAAGGAAAATTTGAAATGTTAATCTAAATTGAACTCAAACCCAAATCATCTAAATGAATTTTAAAGGATTAATTAAGATACTTAAGGATCTTAGTTAGGTCTTTGGAATGAACCTTCATCATATGGTGAAGGCTTCATTCAATTATGATTTAGGATGTTGAATAGATGGGGTTCACCCGAAAGTGGAATCTATTTTATTCTTCATTCTTGAAAACCTAAACTTGACTTTAACATAAAATGATTTTGAAAATGAAAACAAAATCATAAATTATTAAATCATTTGAATTGAAATAATCCAAAGGTAAATCTAACACTTCAAAACCCAAATTGAAACATGAACTAAAAAGGCTTAGCAAAGTTTTGCCACATAAGCTTATTTTCTTCACACACTAGATCATTAGGTCACAAAACTTAGACTTAGGTTTGGCTAATTTATGATATTTTGTGATATCCCATGATATGATGTGATGTATGTCTTTGTAGTGTACTATTTTAGACTACATGTCTAGGATTGTTTACGTTAGACTAGATGGTAAAACATTCTTTTTTAGAACTAATGCTATTTTCTATAGGGGACTATACTAAAATGATTGTTATCATAAACAAATTATAAATGCTATTTTCTTATAAGTATGCCTAAGTCCTTAAGCATGGTCCAATATGACATGTGGGCTTGGCAAGCTAATGTTAAGCCGCACTATGTATTGACATCTACGATTATGATTTATTTTTAAATTTAAAATGTAAATTTGAGATTAGAATTAGGTTAGGATCTATGAGGTCCAAGATTAACATGAGCTAACCCTACCAAAAGATTGGTGTAGGGTCCCTTGTGAAGCCCAATGGATGTCCCTAAAGAAGGAGGCGATCTGGATAGAAGACCCATTGATCAAAACTTTAGTTTTAGGTCGGTTTATAAGGGAAGAGCTCTACTACTCATTTTCTCTTTCTTCCAGGGTGTACAATGATTCTCAATTGTATTGGCCTTTCTTTAATCTAAAATTAGCTTGATTTATTTTGGGTGCAGAATATAATAAACAAACTTTTCTAGGTTTTTCTTTCTTTACTGTGTTTCCTGTGATAAATGCATGGATGATTAAGCTCCTTGAAAAACTAAATTTTCTACCTAATTTAAAATCTAATCAACTCAAACATAAAATAAAGAAAGCAAAACTTCACATAAATTAAAGCCTTAAAAAAAATTTAAAATCAATTACAAAATAATTAACTTTTATGAACCATGCTAGCATATTATTCTAACTATGTGAATTGGAAACTTCACCCATTACACAAAAGGGGCATCAGACCTATGAGGATGACAGCCTTCTTAGGGAAGTCTGCCTTCTTTATTAATTTGTCCCATAACCCCTTCTAATTACATGGCATGTAGGCATAAAAATGCATACCCCAAGACCTTAAAAGAATCATGAGTCAAGATATTTAAAAGCTAAAAATGTGTATTAGCTAGGTGCTTATCATACCCTACATGATCTTAGGGATTAGAGTGAGTCTACATTTTTATATTCTTTCCTAAAATGCAATAGCCCAACCATGTTACATACATGAGACTTGGCATCATGAATTAAAAATGTGTTTAAGCGGTGTTAGCTGGTAGCCCTTCTAGGCAGGTTATAAGTCCGAAGAGTCAGGGATAGGTATCTTCCTCAAGCGAGAAGAATGGTTGATAATTCCTAAAAGTGGAACTAGGTTGAGCATATGACTTGTGTTAGAACACATATAGACTTTGGATTTGAAGCATCCTCCTCAAAGTAAGTCTTTAACCCTAGGCATTTTACGTAGTCTTGTCTTTAAGCCCTAGATTTTAAGAAATTATCAACTCAAAATTTAAATTAAATTCTAAAATTTAAAGCCTAATGATAGGATAGTTGAAATGTATATTGAGAATCCCATTATCAAAAGGAATTTCCTACTTCATCTTAACTGACTTCCAAAAAATAAGTCTTTCCACTTTGGATCATTCCTAATTAAAATTTTAAATTATCATTTCCTTTGGAAACCAGTTTAGAAATCTATAGAAATAATAGCTTACTTCTTTAATTGAGAGTATTATTAGGAAAATATCCTTTGTTCCTAAGATATAATTAACTATAAGGGCTTGCTTATAAGGAACCATGAACCTAATTTAAAATAAACCCTACTCTACTTCTATGTAGTTCAGGGAAAAACTTTTTGGTACATTAAAGATCCATTAGCCTTAGGAGTCATTTATTAAATGATTGAATCCATTATATAATAATAAATTTATCTTTTGAGATAATATTTTTACTTATTAATGACACATTTGCTCATCTAAGTAAGAAAATCCTAAATCCTATGTGGTGTCATAAATTTTTCCCACAAGCATCCTTAAAGGTGTTTTTTCTAAGCGATCAAATTTATGGCGACTTCATTAGGGATTACTTCTCTCTTTATCTCTGGTTGAAAAAAATAAATTATATGGTGTCATTGTAGACTTAAATATCAGGTTAAAATTTATGATCTACGACCAAGTCTAAAACCTATAATGACCAATATTATAAACATGATGACTACTAAGCTAAGAGAGGGGTCCACTATTAGATTCTCTCAGGTTATAATAAATGCTGATACCGCTAGAGCTACTCTCCAGTTTAGAATGATTTTTGAGGTTGTCCAGCTCCTACCTATTGGACCTATATAACTAAGCCTCTCATCAAGGGCATTGGAAAGCTAGAAGCTTTTAACATGGGAAGGAGGCCAAATGTGATCATTCCTAATGAGCCTAAGCCTATAGTCATACCTCCAGGATGGGTTCCATCCTTAATAAGCTATCAAAGGCAATGTTGACTACCCCTATTAGGGATAAAGTGATTATTAAGCTCAAACTAAAATCCATCATTATTAACCCACTTACCAATTTTTTAGTGGAGCCTACTATTCCACAAGATGTCACTTTTACCTAAGGTAATATTGACCATAAAGCATCTTCCTTGGACACCTAAATGTCTAGGAGAGCTCAAAGAAAATACAATACTAGTCACAGAGCTGTCGGACTACATGTTAATTTTGAATAGTAGTATGACCCACTGGTGGAAGCAAACATACCCACCAATAATTACTTCAATTTTCTTTGATGGTCTAGAGAAATAGCACTAAAGGAGCTATACAAAATCCATTATGGGATAAACAGACACATCCCAATCCACAGAATCAACCAAAAAAAGAGGAGACCATCTCCTCCAAAAATCCACACAATTTTGGAGGTTGTTAAAAATAGAATCCATCAAAGAAGAATCAAGAAGCTGGTAAGCTAAGTCACCAACTTGATAAATTCCTACCCTAAGGAGCTGTTTGGTTCCGTGTAATTAGCGTGTAATGTAATCTAAATACACGCATTTCTCTTTTTTTCGTGTTTGGGTTGCGGTAATTTAATTATCGTGTAAAATTTTACGGCATTTCAAATTCCTTTCACAGAGTGTTTTTCATGTAAATGGAATATCGGCGAATTGAAGTCACGGTTACGATTAGAACTCCTCGTCTCCTCTGTAATCTTTTAGCATACCCTTTCGCATACTCGCCAGGTTGAGATCGAGCAAATAGAGCGCAAACCTTATGACGAGAGGGAGGTGAGATGCATACGACATTGCTCGACAATTAGCGTTCAGGTACATCCCTTTTCCTCCCTTTTCCACTTCCTTGATCCAGGTATATCACGGAGTTGATTGAGAGCAAACCTTATTTGTTTCTCATTCTCCTTCTCGTGTAAATGGAATATTACCGAAGGAAGGTGAATACCGTTGTTGATATGGAAGATCCGCCATTAGAAGATCATGAAGAAGACAAAATGCAAGAAGAAATGATCAAGGAGATTTACGAATATATGTAAGCCTTCACAAATCTGCATCTATTTTGCATCATAAAAGTAAAATTTTTGTGAAGTTCGATCCGTTTATTGCATTCATTTTAAAGGATTGAGGCCACACAGAAATCATCGAAACTCCCAAGCTGTTTACGCATGCTATCGACCATATATTGCAACAACCATCTAACCATATGCCGGTCGATAGTGAACAAAAGGAGTTTAAAAGATTCATATCCAGGAGCGAAGGCTCGAAAGGAAGCAAATGGCTTGAAAGCTTTAGAAAGAGTCAAGGCACATTTCTCTCGGCGTCTTAGTTTTGGCTCTCTAGTTCTATAATCTTAGTGTAAATAGTTGAGCATTTTTGCGGTGTTTTCAGTCTTTGAGTAGTGAAATCATAATTAAATCTTAGTGTAAATATTTGAGCATTTTTCTTTGAACATTTTAGAATACTAAAAGTTCCATTCAACATGAACTTACTTTTTTATTGGTTGTATACACAACCAGGTTTTATTGATTATCTAATTTGATGTTGCTTTATATGCACTTGTTGAATGCTTTTTCTTGTTATGGAATCAACGGAATTTCTATAATACATTGCATATGAAAGCATTTCCTTTTGCTATGCTGCCCTTTTCTTTATCCTTGATTAGCTTATATTCAGATGAGTCCTTTTTTCTTCCATTTTCTCGCAATTTGATCATTCCATGAATCTGAATGATGACCCAATTCATTTATCTATTGGCATTCATCTTGTTGCTTTTAAGCTTCTTATGGAGATCTTATATAATTGTGCCAAGTTAAAAAAAATATTTTAGCGGTGATTTCTCCCACTTTATATATTATTCCCATTCTTGAACATAAGCTTTTAGTTATTTGATAGGATAAAGTGCAAGTATCTTTCTCAATTGGTCAAATTTGCATAAGCGAGAGAAGAAAGGTTTGATAAAGCTTTGAGAAAACTCTTTTACTAGATTTTGACTTACTATGAACACTTTGCTATGGAGGCTAGATGGAAAGACAAGTTAAAAAAATGATCTTATTATGCCTTTGGAGAAGAACAAATATAAATGTATAATCCTTCTAAGTGCATGAATCATGTTGTTCAAACATGACTATTTATGGGTAGAATAGTTGTGAAAGCTTGAGAATTTCAATGATTGATTCATCATAGCTTTAGCTAACATATGCCCTTGTTTATTTTTTATTATTGACAATGGTCGATATGTTAGCATAAAAGCGCAGCTTTGTATATGCTTACTCTCAGCTAATGTATGGAGCCTAGTTTTAACAATTGTTGAAGCTTGAGAATTTCAATGGTGGTTGAGCATGGCCCCAAATCTCTTAGAGGCATATGTAGTCATGTTTTATTACCATGAAAACATGCCAATACAATAACTTCACGCCTTCTTAGTTTTCTCTCCTGTGTCATCCAAAACAACAAAACGATTTAGAATGGATTGGTTTGGGTTGATAAGAGGTATTGATGCTCATCTTTGTTGTCTAGTAGGTGGATGTGGATGAAAGAGATTTAGTGAATGTTGTGTTCAATTAATTTTTTACAATGAATGGAAGAGGCAAACCTTTTCATAAACACCATCACATTTTCATATCAGCTAGAAATGTCTTAGTTGTAGTATATTTTATTTTGTTGGATTTCTAATTCAAATCTAATATGCAATATAATGAATGCTAGTATTCTAAAATGTTCAAACTAAAGCAACATGCAACTTTTAGTTGAGCAAGGGCAAACTTTTGGAATCCAGTTAGCGGTACTCTTCAAGCGAAGGAAATTGTAGGAAGGTATGGCTTTCGTGAGTTTTGAGTAAGAACCGTAGGAAGAGTGTCTTGTAGAAAACAATAATAATGAAACTTGATTTCAAGTTTTGCTTTAGGTGCTCTTTGTTGATGTTGAAGAAGACTTGTAATTGCTCTTGCAATGACCATAATGCTTTTGAATCTATGCCATTTTATGAAATTGAATTCCTTCGTTCCTTTTTTACTTACTATGTGACGGCCTCTTGTTTAGAATTGCCAAACAAGTAAAACATTTTCTTATTCAAAGCCATACAAATAATTCTAATCTTGTATATGATCTGAGGTTAGAATATGTTGTGAGCTCTGTAATCTCTTGGTCAGATGCCTTTCATGGAATATCTCTATGTTTCCCATGGAAATGTTGAAGCATGTATATGATACGAGGTTAGAAAATTTCTACTGATCATTTCACTCCAATCTACCTTGTAATGACAATGACTGTTCGGTGCTCCAGGCTTTACATCTTATTCTCTTGTGATATCTTCAATTAATGGTAATTTTCTCCTTAATCCACTTCTGGTATCGGTGTTGTTAAAGTGATTGCATTGTTTTTTTTTTTTTGTGCGCAAAATGTGGTATTACTTCATTTCTTTTACTGCCCTCATGTGGAGATCATTGCTTTGAAATCCTTCGACATTGTGGTGATTTCCGGTATGAACAGATCCTTGATGCCAAATTAACTTATTTATGAGGCGTGAAGGATGTCTTGAAAGACATATAAATGGTGCAACCATTTTTCCTGAAATATTTTTATTTTTTGCTATGGTTAATCATCCTCTTAATTATGCAAGACATGTCCTGAATCAGAAAATCATCTAGTTTCTTATCAAATCATCGAATAATCCTTTCAGTTTTTCATAAATAACATCATTTTTTAGTAAGTAATTTATTTCCTGTAGTAAAGGAATGGATTTGATTTCTGATAGTCATTCAGCTAGTTCCAGTAGTCTTTTGCAATCCCTCTCGTTGATTTCTTTTTTCAAAGCTCTTACGTCTTCTTACCTCCCAGCTGCAGCATAGATATTCGATAAGAACATGTAGTTTCCCAGAGGTTCCAGCTCATTCAGCTTTTGTGCAACAAATCTTGTCATTTCTAGATTACTAGACAAGCGACAACACTGAGCTCTTCATACACTCGCTCCATGAGCATCGAATGAGCAGTTTAGAGTCTCAAATTGTTATCTTTAGAATTTTAATAACGTTAAGTATTAATTTTGTGAATTTGGAGTTCTGTTAGCTGATTTTTCAAATACAGAGTTCATTATTCATATTTTTGCTTTGATTTTTGTCATACTTTGTTGCATATATACATGTACTCTTGTTTTGCTCTCATCTTATAGGAATTTCAAAATTTTTAGGTCATTATTTGACCTAAAAAGATTATGTAATTTTTTAATATATATATATATATATATATATATATATATATATATATATATATATTCTTATGAAAGCAAAATAAAAAATATTTTAAAATAAATAATAGATATCATTAAAATAAATTTATTTATCAGTTCAAGTTATATAGAGTCTCATCATATTGTTTTCTATTTTTAAAATAAATATATTATAATCTTTTTTTTAACTAAGTAATAAATTTTTATTTATAAAATATTTATATTTTCATATATAATTAATTTATTAATTTAATATTTCAATTAATGAAAAAAATTTCACTAATTTCTAAATATACAAGAGTATTCAATACAGGTATTTACTTTACTTTACATATGCTCAACCAAATAGAAAATATAGTTTACATGCATTTACTTTACATAGAACCAAATAACTGTAAAGTATTCAATTCAAGTATTCACTTTACCGTATTTCCTTTTTCGCATTCTAAATCAGAAACCAGAGGCGTTATATTTAGTGAACACCGGCAATGAGCCCTTAGAAACAAAGATACTAAGTGGCCAGTTGTTTGAAGGTCTTAGCAACCACCACAAAAAAGTAATATAATTATCCAATGAACATCAAGGTGTGACATTCAAGATACATTCTTAGAGATCCACCATTAGAAGGTCCCGATCAATTTGGGTACCTAAGAAATCCTAAGGCACCAACGATGAGATAATTCAATATGAGCTAGCCCCACCATATGATAATGGAACTAAATATCCTATCATTAATTAGAAACACTAGTTTAAAAAGGATCAACCAGTAGATAACAAGGCAAACAATCAACTTTTTTGAGAAGATAAAGATTTTCCAATCGAAGAAGAACAATAAATTACTGGCTTCCAAACTGATAAATATATAAACTGCATGGAAGTTTAAGTTGTTCGCATGGTCGAGACACATTTACAAAATAGAAATGTGGCACCCAAACAACGAAATGAAGAAAAACATCAAGAAAATGCAAGCTATCAACAACTTAGTGGTGAAACTCAAGTAGATGTTGAGGTAACCGAAGAGCTAACAAACATTATAACAAAGTTATAATGACAAATGGGTTCTCAACTACAACAAAGTGACCAAGAAATTAGCTAGGTCAACAACCAACTCAATGAAATGAGTGGGCTGATGAATGAGCTATTTGGTCAACTTAACCTTATATTAATTATAATGCAGCAAGACAGATAGTCAATCTAATAGCTAAATTAGGGGGCATACGAAATGATATAGCTAACTTGCTAATAGCTTCAATGCAAAGGTAAGAAGCTCCAAAAGAAGCTACACCAATTTCCTATCAAGAGGATAATGTTATCATTAAGTCTCAAGTAGAAGATCTCATTAACAAGAAAGTGAAAGTAGTCATCACTTCAAAGCTACGGAATAGCTAGTTGGAAAAGGCCAACCATACCTGATCAAATATGACCAAGTACAGTGTACTAATGGATACGTTATGCTGAAATTCAACACTTTTTCAAGCATAAAAAATCTATGGTAGGATCTAGCTCAATTTAAAGGCATATGTGGAAATATTAGAGAGAATAATGGCTTACTACTACTACAATTTTTTAGTAGTCTTACCAACACTACCTTCAAATGGTACACTGAGTTACTCAATGGCTCGGTAAAAACTTTCACTAAACTAGAAACACTCTTCATCAAGAGATTTGCAAGAGCAACCAAGGAAATATCAATAGTAGATCTTGTCTTAGAAAAAAGAAGGAAAGATGAGAATGTTACCAAATAAATCATGAGATAGAAAAATTTAAACATAAAATGTGATCAACAGCTCAAAAAAAGCATGCAGTAGAACTCCTTATGTTGAATATCGATGATCAGATGGCTCCATATCTTGCCATGGCCATGATTAACATGTTCCAAGTATTATTAGATAGTGTAGCCAAGTTTGAAAGGCTCCTCATGCAGAAATGCCTTAGTGCAATCTATAATAATAATCCCTTTGGAAAAGGGAAACAACCAAAATTGCATGATGCGAAGAAAAATTATGTGAATAAAACATTCACATTTATGGTTGAAAAAAGAGAAATGGAGGTGCAGCAACCTTATGACTAGTGACAACCTTGCGATCAATAGCAAAGACGACAGAGAATAAGAAAAAAAAGCTCAACCATACTAGAGAAGATGTCTAAGTAGCACTCATTCAAAAATGAATATAATACTAAAACCTTTAAACATGCCCTAAAATTGAGATTGCAATTAACATGGCCACATTGGCCAGACCAACTAGCAAAGTTGATGATCCCAACTATTATCCATTTCATAGGCTCATAGTCATCCAATCGAAGATTATTTTATCTTCAAAGATTGGGTAGAAAAGATATATCAAAATGTAGAATTGATCTTATTAGATATTGTACTGGTACACCTTAAGAATGAAAAGGTGAAAGTTGTTACAACACTCCCAATATAAGATGCAAAAGATTAAAATATTGAGCTAGCTGAAACTCAAAATATAAATGAGGATAAGGGTAAAGCCCATAAACACAAGAAGAAGAAAATGACTAGGAGACCTTTATCTCAAAATAGATTAAAAAGATGATTAACACTATTTTGGCCATAGATGGAATCCGGTGGTAGAATTTTTTTAAAGCCTAAAATAGATTCGAAAAAGATTCTTCCTTAATAAGGGGCAATTTTATAATATGAAGAACTAGACAAAAAATAATCAGTGTCTTTCATCAAAGCCTCACAAATCAAAGAAAAAGAAGAAATTGAGGAAGCCAAAGTCTAAAACACAGAAAATGATTTACTCTTTAGAGGAGTACAAACAACCTCCTCGAAGGCCAATTAAACTAGAAGAATACATGGTCCATTTGCAGCTTGAAACAAAAAGTCTTGAAGAAGAGGTTCCAATATAAATGTGATTCCCACTATAACTGACTCTGAGGAAGAACTTGCTTGTCTAGAGAAAAGCTCACTAAATGGAAAGTCAAGTCAAACTCAAAGAAATTATGTCCTAAATTGGGAAGTAATTTTGAGAGTAATAAAAACTTCAAAAGCTTAGAAAAAGCTTGGAAAAAGCACAAAATTCAAAGACTTCTTCTAGTAAAGGAGTTCAGATGTAAGAAGTAAGTCAAGTCAAGTTAAAGAGTGGAAAATTAATTCTCTACCTCCACAATAGAAAGACAAAGATAAAGGCAAAGAAATTAAAATTAATACAATGATTTACCCTCATCACCGACTAAACCTCAAAAGACTACCAAAATAAGAGTAGACTATAATATTCTAGCACAATTATGCAAGCTCCCTACTTTCCTAAGTATTTATGACATCCTCATGTTATCTGAAGATATACGTGAGACATTAATTAAAGCCTTAGAAAACTTAAGATAATTGAAGCATTCTTTGCTAAAGAAAGGATGAAAGAGGAACTAATCTCTCAGAAATTACAACCATCACATTCAGTAAGAATGGACTACTATTAGGGATGATCAACATAATCACCCCCTTTATGTTACAACTGAAAGCAACTCTATCTAAATAAAAAGGATATTAATTGACCAGACACTTTGATAAATCTCTTAACAGTTAAAAGACTTCAAGCATTAGTCTTGGATGCTCGCTATTTAGATAACAGTATAGTATTCTTATAATGATTCAATGAACAAGGATAAAAAATCTTAGGGTCTATTTTTCTATTTATATGCTTTAAAAAACTATACATAAGAGCTAAATTACATGTAATTGAAGCCCAAGTTGCTTACAAAACACTCTTTAGTAGGCCATGGATTCATGAATACAACATAGTGTCTTCAACTCTTCATTAATGTATGAAGTATATTTAAAGAGCATTGAATTGATGGAGACATGAATCCATTTTTGATACATGAAATAAAGATTTATGATGCTGCCAAGTACTTCATGCTTAAGAAAGTAGTGGAAATTAAATCCCAAAAGTAAGTAGTTCCACCTATCAAGTTGATGTTAAAAGGTGATAATTCAAATGGTAAAAGTACCAATGAATTAAAATAATCCAAAGTAATTCCCCACCTTGACAGTTATACTGAGGATGATGAAGAGAAACTAGTACTTTATAAACCTAAGAGAGCCTTAATTAGCCAAAGGAAAGAAGAAGTTAGTACCAGTAAAGTGGCAAAGCAACTAGAGGAAACTTATGTTTCTCTAATAAGGGTACCCAAATCCCAAATATTTAACAAGGCTATGAAAATAACTATAGTGTCAAAGGCACACATAAAATCTTTAATATCATCAATAAGTGAGAAAATAGAATAGCTGAAAACTTTATATGTCTCTCCTAGAACAAGCTATAATGAATGTGGGATTCTTTAATATAAGACAGAGGAGAAAACGCTAAATCCCACACAAATATTACTAGAACAAGAAGATTTTGATGAAAAAGATATTTCAATATTGATTCCTCAATACTTCTCATCAGCTCAAAAAAATTAAAAATAACATTCAGCCTATTCAATCAAGTATTTAAGCTTGATTGTTTAAGAGGCTCTACTAATAGGATAATACCCAAAATCCCATAGGATATAGGAAGTTCACCACATGGGGATTAGGATATATTACTTTGGCATCTTCTTCAATAAGCTTATACTATGCCATAACAGAAAAACAAAAATCTGTTATGAAAATAACTGAGGAATGAAAGAATGTTTAAAATGTGAATATACCTATAGAGGAATAAATAATTGACCTCAAAGAGGCCCCACAAAAGTTCAAAGATGGAAATCAAGCCATTGTTGATGAACTCCAAGAAATTAAC
The DNA here is from genome assembly GCA_021442155.1 of Cymbidium sinense. Classification (NCBI taxonomy): domain Eukaryota; kingdom Viridiplantae; phylum Streptophyta; class Magnoliopsida; order Asparagales; family Orchidaceae; genus Cymbidium; species Cymbidium sinense. The sequence continues at coordinate 45,985 of JAKCPB010001914.1, forward strand.
TTGGGTACTGAAGAGATGCTTAGGCCAACCATCGTTAGTGCTAACCTCACATTAAAATAAATTAGAGGAATTAAAAGCACTACTTTATGAATAAAAGGATTGCTTCATATGTAATTATAAATAAATGATAGGTATATCATTAGACGTAGCTATACATAAGCTTTCCATTAAACCTGATGCACAACCTTTAAAGCAAGCATCAAGGTGACTGAGATTGGAAATTGAAGAACGAGTAATTGTTGAAATAAAAAAGCTTATTGAAGAAAAGTATGTTGACTAGATTACTAATATTGTTCCAGTAACAAAAAAATAATAGACAAATTTATGTTTATATTAACTTCAAGGATTTAAACAAAGCATGCTAAAAAAGATGACTTCTCACCACCCAATGCATAACTCATAGAAAATACATCAAACTATGATATGTTATTCTTAATGGATGGTTCATCGAGCTATAACCAAATTAAAATTTCTCCTGAAGATGAAATCATACCTCATTTCCCACACCAATCAGCATATATTATTACATAGTAATATCATTTGGCTTGAAAAATGCGAGCACTACATACCAAAGGGCAATGACCTGCATCTTCGATGACCTCATATATAGGTATGTGGAATATTATGTCGATGATTTAGTTGTTTGAAGTAAGAATCAAAGCGAACACATAAGTGACTTAAGAGTTGTATTTTCAAAGTTTCAACTTAAAGATGAATCCTTTAAAATGGGATTTTGGTGTGACTTTTGAAAAATTCCTAGGCTTTGTTGTATGCCATAGAAGGATTAAAATTGGCCCCTCTAGAATAAAAGAAATAACAAAAATGCTAGTGACTAAAACCTTGAAGCAACTACATTAAGTAAATTGGCATACATCAGAATGTTCATTTTTAATCTTTCGAGGAGATGTCAGCCTTTTGTGTGATTGATGAAAAAGGATGCACCTTTCATATGGGATGATGCTTATCAAGAAGCATTTGATAACATAAAATAATATTTATTACATCCCCCAATTTTGATAGCACCAATAATAAGAAAGCCATTAATATTATATACGACAGCCTTAGAAGAATCATTTGCAGCTTTGCTAGTTCAGAATAATAAAGAAAGGAAGGAAAACACTTTATACTATATAAATTGACATTTGATAGGAGCTAAAATAAGATATTCTCTTATCAAGAAGCAATGTGCATTGATATTTTCTACTCAAAAATTGTGGCATTATAAGCTATCACATAAAATAACTCTGATATCTAAAGTCAATCCTCTTAAATTCTTAATTATTACACCTACCTTAATTGGATGCTTTTCTAAATAGACAGTCATGTCACTTCAATTTGATATAACATATGTCCCACAAAAGGTTATAAAAGGGCAAGCTCTAGCAAGACTTTCCTACATGCTCATCCTTTATTGGCAAACTCTATACTTAATAATGAATTGTTTGATGAAAAAATCTTCAATGTGGAAGAAGCATAATAATCATTAGAATGGAAACTCTATTTTGATGGAGCTTCATCAATAAAGCAAACCAAACTGCTTGGTTTACCAACAATACATGTCAGAATTAACTTAGTATTTGTAATAATGTAAGGCTGTATTCTCTGATATTCATATAATCTAATCTAATCTCGAACCAACAATGTGGCCAAATATAAAAAATTAATTATGGGTCTAGAGCTAGCAATTAATTTGAAAATTAAGAAGCTTCATGTTTATGGAGATTTTCAACTAATAATCTAACAAATAGTTGGGACGTTCATGATAAATAAGCATGAATTAGTGTTGTATCATAAGCACATCTTAGAGCTTTTGAAACATAAACTTGAAGTAACAATTACAAGGGTGTCATATATAGACAATGGCAAGGTTGATGCATTAGCTAAATTGGCTAAAGAAATGATAGACCCTCAAGGAGAGCTATTTACAATAATAGTCTAAAGTAGGCTAGCATTGGCACCAACTCTCTTACAAGCTTTTAGAGCTAAAGAAAATCAAGAGATTTCAATGATAATAAAAGAAGATGACTTGTGAGAACCGTTCATCACCTATCTTAAAGGTGGAAAATTTCCAAAGGATAAATCAGAGGCTCATCCAATTTCACAAAGAGCACTACGATACAATCTTGTGAATGATACATTATATCGATGCTCATTTGACCAAATGTGGTTATGATGCTTAGGGCCAGATGAACCAAAAATGGTGATGATTGAAGTCCATAAAGAGTTATGCGATGCACACTAATCTGGTCCTAAAATAAAAATAAAAATTAAAAATGGGATACTATTGGCCCATTATGGTTCAAGCCTACATTGAACATGCCAAAAAATATCATCAGTGTTAAATATATGTAGGCACGTTACATCGATTATCTAATAACACACATCCAATAGTGGCATCATGGCCATTTGAAAGTTGGAGAATCAATATAATAAGCCTAATATATCCTCTATCATCTCAGGGATATTGTTTCATATTAGCTACAACTGATTACTTCTCCAAATGTGTAGAAGAAATCTCATTAAAAGAAGTTAAAGTAAATAATGTGGTAAATTTTTTTTGAGATCATATCATTTATCGATTCAAAGTACCTCAAAGAATTATATCTGATAATGGTATTTCCTTCAGAAATAACAAAGGCTATCATTTCAGTGAGAATATAAGATAGATTGGAAAAATTCTTCAATATGTAATCCAAGAGCCAATGGCAATGTATTCAACAAAATATTGGTTAAACTTCTCAAAAAAAATTCTCTCTAAGAATAAAAGGGAATGACATGATAAATTCATAATAGCCTTATGGTCATACCATACTACATACAAAACTGCTACATAAGAAACACCATACTCCCTAGTCTTCAGATCAGAAGCAATACTATCTCTTGAAGTAGAACTACCTTCACTCTATGTAGCAATTAAAAATGAACCTACAATGGAGGAAAGTATCTAAATATGCCTTGAAGAGCTAGAAGCTCAAGATAAAACTCGATTACAAGCCCAAAAAAATCTAGAAACATATAGAGCAAGGATGAATTGAGCTCATAACCACATGGTTCACCCAAAAAGCATCAAAGTTGGTGAACTAGTATTCGTACACAGAAGGTTATTATTCCACATCAACAAACTGGTGAAAAGTTTGACTCAAAATTAGGAAGGACCATATATTGTTGAAAAAGTATATGAAGGGGTATCTTAAGAATACTCTTGATTAAAGTAGTCAATCGTATCTCCAAAGATTACAAGGCTAGACTATCAGAGGATTGGTTATTTTTGAAAAATTCAAGTGGGAAAGTTCAATTCAGAAAGACTTATTTTTAGATTACAAAGGAAGATAAGCAAGGAGCACTTATGATACTAAAAATCCTAGTGAGCACTCCAATCTATTATATGGTGAGGCTTTATGTATTTGAAAGAGAAGATTGGTTTTGATTTGGGTTGAAATTTTATTAGAATGCTAAGGTTTATAATCCATCAACACAAGATTATGAAAATGCCTAAGAGGTGAGAATTTATGCTCATAGCCCAAAGGAAACAAGTAACCTCGAATCCTAAATCTAGGGACCTTGAGCACAAGCTAGAAGCAAGACCTAAATCTAATCGAAAGGGGGACATAATGGTTTATCTCCATAAGAGAGGATAAACTCGTTTGACTCTACTAGTCTTACAACCACCTAGAGTGGCTGCCAGCTAACACCTCCTATGATTTAAAACCATGTAGGCCGATCTTAAGTAATTGTATGATAGCTAAGCTGTTATTTAATTTGGAAAGGAGACTAGAATCTTAAACTCACTCCCTAAGAGACTAGATCATGACTGGCATAAGTATATGACTTAGGATAATTATGCCTAAATGCATGATAAAATTGAGTTATTAGCTAAATAAGAGAGAGAAAGAGAAGGAATTCTCCACCATACAGGGGGTGCTCTCACACATCAAGCGTTCCTTAAAGTGCAAGAATGGAGGCCCTTCATATTGAAGAGTTAAATAAGATGATATGCATGATGTTAGAAATTCAACATTCAACCCCTTGCTAAATCTTTTAATTATCTTGATTATATCCTAGGCTTTAGAATAAAGTTATGAGTTGCTTTAGATTTTTAGTTATGAGTTATTAATTGGGGTAGAAGAATTAATTTTATCTTAAGAGCCTACCACATCCAGACCACACATTCAAACATCAATATTTAAGAAACTATGAAGAAGATGCAATTTCTATTACACAATCTAAACATAATAATCAAACATCTATAGATTCTGTAAATGACTAAAAGGCGATCACGGTAGAATGCCACCAGAAAAGAGAAAATTAGGTAGTCGAGCTCTACCCTCATACAACCTGAATTATAAAAGAGTATTATAATTTAGAATTAAATTAGATGCTATGGGGTGTTCATTCCTTTATTTTCTTTCTTCATTCTTCTTTCTTTTCTCCATTCTCTTGATTTGATTATGCTCCAAGGCTTCATAAGGCTTCCGAGGACTACGTCTTCTAGCCACTGCTCATCCTACACCCCATAGCATCAATCCTAATTCCTATTACAAAATTATATTTTATGAAAAAGTAAAATCTAACTACACCTGCAAAATAGATGTTAGCTAAACATACATACATCGCAAGCAGTTATATTTCATAGTTTAGACTTTGCACCTTGCACATGGGTAACCAAGCCCACCTATCCTAATCATGGATTATGCTTAGGGGCATAAACTACCTGCAAGTAGAAGCATTTATATTTATTTTAGCAGCCCCATTAGCATAATCTCCTATAGAAAATAACATTAGGGTAACAGCAGCATAACATCCAGTCTATGACTCACAATCCTAACATCCAGTCTAAAATATTACATTATTATATACACCATCCTAACATAAAGCTAGAAGTGGTGATTTAGTATTCTAATGTGTGTGCTTTGGCTTAATATGGTATGTCTTAGCTAGGTTTTGAAATTTCAATTAGCTAAGGTTTGGAATTATTTAAGTTAAGCATGAGGGTGGTTTCATGTCAAGTTACTTAAAGAATTGGTGGATTTTAACTTGTGTTTTCTTTTATTTCATTTGATATTTACTTGGCAAGTAAGTATTATATAGAGAAGAAATAGGCTTAACCTCTTTCATCCGTACCTTAAATTATTTTATAAAGAGTGTATTATTATAATTTTGGTTTATTTCAGTGAATGATTTGTTAAATGTTTTATATTAATCCTAAGTTTGGGTTAATCTTAAATAATCCTATTCAACCTAAAAGGCATCTTAAGATTATTGTAATTGAATTGCCATCACATAGATAACGTTGCACCATTCCTTTTCATCATTAATAACATCCATATGATTCTAAACTTAGAATACCTATACATACAATTTATTTTTGGCACATTAAATGATTATGAATGCATGTGTTTTTTGTAGAAAAGAGAGATTTTATTCCTTAGCTAAATGCACACACATGTATTAAAGTTTTAAGCAAGTGTGTGCCATTGTTAAACCAGGGAAGTTAGATAATCTAAGACCTCTTTGGGGCTACTTAAATCCTCATATTCCCAGGACGCCCAGACTATATACTTGCTATCTTAAATACATATGAATGTACACACAACTATGAGAATGAAAATCATGCAAAATATTGTATTTTCACTGAATTATTTACACATGTAAAGTAAAGTTCTATCTAAATTCTAGTACAAGTACACATATGAATGAAATTAAATAAGAACATGCCATTGTTAAACTAGGGAAGTGAGGTAATCTAAGACCTCCTTAGGGCTATTTAAAGCCTCGTATTCCTAGGATGTCGAGACTATATAGTTATTATCATTCAAACATATGTAAACTCATACATGAACCATAAAGATAAAGTAATACCTTGAGATGTTTAAGCTATAAACACATATAAATCCTACATAATATTTATAACTAATGCTAATTTAACTTTCCATTTATAATTTTGAAAATAGCTTTGAAATATATTAGTGATAATAGCCACACATATAATAGGATTAATCCAACACATGTAAGCTTTACATAAATATATTCTTTTAATTATTAGATTTGAAAACATGAAAACATGATGCAAATGATATACAAATTTATAATGTTTGAAAAGGAATGATTGAACACTTCCACATAATTCATTCAACCACATTAATTACTAAGGACAATCCAGGTGAATAAAATCACTTAAGGAAAACCAAAGCTTGTTATGAAATTTGATTTGGATTTGAATTTATAAACTCAAAGAGGAGAAGTAATAAATTTTTTATTTTTTCCCCATCCCATGCTGATGATTTAATATTTTTAAAGATAAATAATTAGATGGATTTTATGAATTAATTAAGTTGGAATCATTAAGCAATCCATTTAATTACCCTTTCCTATGCTTCTTTGATTTAATTAATCATTTAATTATGAGCTTCCAATGATTTGCAAATGAGAAATTAAAATTGCACTACACTTAGATACATAATACAATGAAGCTCATAATTAAGTATTAATTAGATTAAAGAATCTAATTAAGTACTTATATGATTTTCCCACACCCATGTGTTAATCATAATTTCCTTATGAGTCTTTATGTTATTAAACACATAAAGAGGAATCCATAAATTCAAATTAAATTATCTGAAGTAATTGTCATTTTAATTTGATTTAATACTTACCTTCCCAAATGAAATGAACTTGGGGAAATAATTAAGAAAGGGGTCCTAATCATCCCACCTCATCATTCCACTATTAATTAGTGACTAATCAAGTTTAATTAATTAATTTTAGTATTGGAAATTATAAATAATTATTAAATCACTTAATGAGGGTGATTAGGGTTTGAATTTTAAATTTCCCTAATTGCTTAGCCAATAAATCCCAAGAAAATTATGGGAGGCAGAAGACATCCCATTAGATCAACAATTTAAATTTGAGATCAATTGGAAAAATAATTAGGGCTTAATTAAGCTATTTAAAGAAAATTTTAAACTTTAATTAAGCTCTAATCACTATTCAAACCATAAAGAAATTATTTCTAATAAAATCTCCTCTGTTTATCCTTTCCAAAATGTGTTTGCTCATATTCTTAGGATTTTTTGACAATTAGTTATGAATTTTAAAAGTTTTGAGTAATTAATTACATTTTTAACCTTAATTAATCCCTAATACCGTCAGCGCTACATTGGAGCTGATGTGGAAAGCTTTTCATGTGGCACCGCGGGATTGACCACTTAAATTGTCCGATGCGGCATGCTGAGTCAGTGACGATGGACATGCTTTTGTCTCGATCGTCTGATCTCAGATAAGATAGTGAGGATTAATCCCATGGTTCTTAGTGAATTAAATTAAATAAAATGAGTGGATTAATCATGATCGTCTGTTCCAATCATGTAGAATGGATGACAGGTGATCCTTCATCCCCCGAGTGATGGAAGATAGAAACTGTCCACCCTCCTCTGCTCGATCTAAGCTCATGAGGCTTTAGGATTAACTCTAAAACCTTCAAGGAATAGATCTAAGAATATCCTACTATAAAAAATGCATAAAATCAAAATTTCTTTTACAAAACACCAACTCCTAAGGGGGTTTCTATGATTTACTAGAATTTACCTCGCTAGAGCTCAAGACTGGCGGTCCAATGACTGAGGTTGCTTCATATTAAAGAGATGAAGCCCTATTGAGAAACTCACAACTTGCCTCTCCTCCTGTGGCTCTATGGACCAAGCACCACTAGAATAATCGTTAAAGTTGGTGTAGGAGTGGTCTCTGATGCTCAAATTGATTGGGCATTGATTTGTTTCACATTGTTGATGCTTGGGGAAGGTGTGGGTGAAGGTAATTTGGATTTGGTGGTGTTTGAGTGGAGTTGGATGGAGTAGAGGCTTAGTTTCACTTAAGTTGGGTCTCACTGATGCTGGGAGGCTCAAGGGAACTCGAGAAGGCTATGGGGAAGCTCATCTTGACTTAGTGAAGCTCTATGTGTGGTTGGAATGAGATGAGGAGGAGTATGCTCTTCTCCCTAATCAATCTAATGGCTTGGATCAATTTAGCCTTTGGCAGGCGTCTGGCCAGTGCAGGCCGTCGGGGGGTGGCAGTGAGGTGTTGAGGTGGTGCGCCTTGAGTGGCTAAAGGCAGGGAGTGGGCTGGCAAATGCTGAGATGGAGTGTACCACCTCCCCCAAGTGCTCTAATAGGAAGGCTTGGGTTAGCTCACCTCCACTTGGATCATGGCTAACCCAACCAGCTTTGGGTTAAGTGAGCCAGTGGACCTCATGCCAGATTTGAGCTTAGGGTGGCTGCTAAGGGTCGGAGACTGGGTTTGACCATGCAAATGGGAATTTTGTCCCATTTGGAGGGATTTACCCAATGAGTTTTCACTTAATTTAGGTCAAGATGAATTGGGATGGATTTGGGCTGACCCATGGTGACCCAAGGATGAGTCATGCCAAGTTTGGTTGGGCTTGGCTCAATTGGAACCATATAGGTCAAATTTGGTCAAATTGGATTAGGTTGACCAAATAGTCAAATTAGGTCAAACCAAAGGTTCAAATATGTTCAATTTATGATTTAGGATGTTTTGGCTCAATTGATTTGATTTAATTCAAAGTGAATTTGAATTTGACTCATATGGGTTCATATGGGTCAAATGGGCTAAGTTGACCAATTTTATCAAATTGGACAAATTGGCTTGAGTTAGGTGTCGGTTTAGGTTCAATTGATGATTTGAAGATGACTATAGGGGTTGATTTAAACTCCACATGAGTTGACCTTATACAGCCCTTGAGTGGAGCTTGAGGACTCTTTCCTTCTTTCAACTATTCGTTGACCAGGCCTCACACAAAGTGTGCTTATACCATTATGCTCACGAGTAGAATCAATGCTTGATGAAGATCAAAGACTTTACCATCTCAGTTGCTAAAAGCGAAGCTGCTTTCAAGAAAGAATCGAATCGCTTAATACATTTAATTTGGATTTGGAAATGATTTAGATCAATTTGACCCCTTTTAGGTCAATTTGGACTAAATGAGTCAATTGGGTTGACTTGGTCAAATTGGGTTTAATCAAGGGCTTGATCATGTTTAATAATCTGTTTGAGATGGATTTGAATAATAAGTTTTAATCAATTGGGATTGGATTGAGGTTTGGCCCAATTTGGCCTTTTTGGGAAAATTGGGTCAACTTAGGTCAAAGGTTCAATTGGACTTGGTTTGGCTTGATTGATGGTTGAATCATATTCAAGGATCTATTTATGGTTTGTAGGAATCATTGGTTTCAATTGATTTGAATTGGAATGAGATTTGGTTCAATTTGGTTTATATAGGCTAATTGGTTCAACTTGGGTTGAGTGATCAAATAAGCTTGGTTTGACCTAATTGATTATAATTAGACAATCAAGGGTGATCAACAATCATTATAGAAGAGATTGGATAGGTTGGTTCAATCCAATTTAGGTTGGAATGGAGTTTGGATCAAATGAGTCCTTTAGGTCACTTCAAGTCAACCAAATGGGCCAATTTGAGTTGGATTAGGTTGAATTGGGTGGAATTGAGTTTGATAATTGATTTAAGAGTGATTGATGGCTTTGATTTCAATTGATTTGAATTTAATTAGATTTTTGTCTCATATGGATCCTTTAGGTAAAATGGGCTAACTTAGGTTTATTAAATTGGTTTGGTTGGTTTGATTTGATTATAGGTTTTGGAAGAGTTTAAAATGGAGATTTGAATGGTTGAAGTGCTTTTTTGAAAATCAATTGGGTTCAGTTTAATTGAATAGGTTTTGGGCTGAGTCCATAGGATTGGGTCATGGTTTGGAGCTTTGATATGAAATGAAATCCAATTTGGTTTGATTGTATTGATTTTAGGTTGGATATGGATGAGTGGATATGCATAGGTCATGGGTTAGGCTATATGATAGGTAGGTTCCCTATTTGTCTTAAGGCATAGCCTAAGCCTATGGTGTACCTTCGTAAGTCTATAGGCTTAGGTTCAGTGTTCACCTAATCACTAGAAGTGTACTGTGACTAAGGAGATTCTAGTGTTTAGAAAACTCCTAAGTCTAAGAAGGATGAGTCAATCCTCACTCGAAAAGTGAGGTCAACACTCTTTCATTTCAACCCGTGCCGTAAGATTTCTACGAAACCTTTCTTCCTCAGCTAAAATATTAATACAATAATATTTTGCTTGGCCTACTAATTTTATTTTACCAAATATAGTTCTTTGATAGTCATTCATATGATATTAGTCAAAGAACTCATCCATCTGGGTAAGCCAATCTAGAAACTAATTAGGGTAATGAACACCATCATATGTTGGGGTTTCTATCTTAACTTATTTTATAGGTTCATGTAGGGTTTCATGAAGCCTAAGATGATCATGGTTCTAATTGTTTCTTAAGGTTTTTCCTTCTAGGAGGATAGTCTTCTCTAAGAAGGTGGGATAGTTGGTGGGGTTTGAATTCAAGTACTCAAGCCTTGAAAATGGGTAGATAAGTTCATGATAAGGTCATCTATTTTAGTGAGTTACTCCTTACTTTGCATAGTAATCTCATCTGCCCTTCTATTTATGTCTTCTGATTGATCTAAGCTAATATACATCAATAGAATAATTGAAATAATGGAAATGCATGTATAAATATGCCACACAAAATGATATTTTAAAAGATGTTTTATGCTCAAATGCATGAGTTTAAAATAATTTAGCTGTCAATAAACACAAATTAGCTTCAGATAGTACAAAACATTAAGTAAACACACATAAAGAGTCCATCACAAAATTATTAAATGAGTCACAAAATTATTAAGGAAATGAGTTTACTTTTTATACAATGGTTGCACCCTAGGTTTGGCTATTTAGTGAGCACTCCTTAATAAATTTATAACTCAAATGTCACCTATGATTTTAGAATTCTAAATAAAATGTGCCCTCATCAGTCCAAGGCATCTACAAAGCTATTCGCCTCTCTTTAAGCCTGGTCCATCTAGAAAGAAGTCAAGCTCATGAATGTGGTGCTATTGGAGACCCCGGCGGCTGGATGTTTTACAAGAAGATTCTAAATCCAAAATGAATTGAGTACTTGGAGCATCTCATTGGGCATGGAGATGTATTGGGAATCCCAATCTCTTTCTTTAAAGCTATTTCTTTTTCCATCCCCTCACCCCAGCATAGCACTTTGCTTTTGATTCTTTGGAAGAATCAATTGACTTCTCCCTTCTTCATGGATATGAAGGACTAGCCTGAAACTAGATGACTACATCAGTCAATCCTAAAAACAATGGTAAGTTATGGGTGAGTTTAAATAGGTAACATTTAAGCTTATAGATGGAGATAATTAATTAGTAGTAACAATAAATCTTTATAGAATTTCAAATCACATGAGTTATAGCATGAGTTTACTAAGTGAAATCATTAAAATCATTAAAGGAAAGCACATTAAATACAAAATATAGTGACTAACCTTCCTTATATTCAATGTAAATCACTTACAAGCACTTTTTCCATATCTTCAAACCTTTGGGATTTGATACCAAATGTGGTGCAGTCAGTGAAGGAGGAAGTACATAGGGATTCCACTAACTAATGTGGAATGATAATGAAAGACCTCCAAATCTCTTGGGAAGGTTACTGACCAAGCTCCAACAGAAAGTTTCAACTCAAATTTACCAAGACAAAACATCCACCTTTTTATTTCCTCATTGACAAACATTTATACACCTTGTAATACTCCCAAAGGGTGTATCCCATCATAATAACACTCAATTAGTTCTAGATGAAATAATAAGGTTTATCCAAATTGACAACATGTTGATCGACACTGAGAGCTCTGTCAATATCATCTTCAATAGATTGGGACTAGGGAGTTTTAAACACTCCCCTACTGGGGGACCTTTATTTGAGTTTTTTGATGAAAGAAGGGAAACGAAAGGAATCATTACTCTCTCCATGACATGGGGGGAAGGAAAGAAGTAATTCACTACGATGGTTGATTTTGTCATCTTGAAGATATCTACACATACAATGCCATTTTTAGCCAACCTCTATTCAATACATTTATAGTAGTGGTATTGACCAATCATATGGTGGTTAAGTTCATGATAGTGGGAGAGGAGGTCACCATCATGGGGAACTTGAACTACTTTAGATCTTGCTACCCATGAATAGTATATAATTCAAGCTAATTAAAAGAAGTACTATAATTAGAAGTTGCATGGATTGGAGAGGAAATAACTCATGAAAACATTGAAATGATGATTGCTCAAAATTCTGAGCATGTCCTAATAGTTCTAAAAACTTTTAGCACTGAGCACAAGGAAGCTCTTATTCAGATCATCCATAAAGACATCAATGTGTTTGCATGGATCATAGCTAAGATGTCAAGCATCAACATCAATGTTGCTTGTTATAAGCTTAATATTGGAAAGGATGCTTAACTTGTGAAACAAAAAATGAGGAAGACTACTGCTCTACTTGCCAAGTTGATTAAAGAAGAAGTTGGCAAACTACTAGAGGATGATTTCATTAGAGAAGCCCAGCATCGAGAGTGGATATCGAATGTTGTGATGGTACAAAATTCTAATGAAAATGGAGGATGTGCATGTATTTTACAAATTTGAACTTACTATGTTTGAAGGGTGGTACTCATTTCCAAGAATAGATGCAGTCATTGACACAGTGACTAGCTATTCAATAATGAGTTTTTGAGATATCATCAAACAAGAATGAATTTAGTTGACATAAAAAAAATGACATTCATCATTGGAGAAGAGCTTTACTATTACAAAGTTATGCCCTTCAGACTGAAGAACAATAAAGCAACTTATTAAAAAATTTAGATCGAATCTTCAAGGAAAGAAAACATAGAAATGTGGAAGTCAATATAGATGACTTGTTGGTCAAAAGCAAGTTGCTCGAATAACAAATCAAGGAGTTAAAGGAAACCATTTGACACTCTAAAGAAAAAATAATATGCTTCAATCCCCTAAAGTGCACTTTCAATGTGGGATCAAAAAAGTTCTTAGGATTCTTGATCACCCTAGAAAGCCTAAAGGCCAACCTTAAAAAATTGATGCTATACTTGACACGCCATCACCAATAACCATAAAAGAAGCTAATGCCTCAATATATGAGTGATAGAGTTGGATTATTTCATTTAAAAGGCTAGAGTGCATTGCTTGACATTCTTCAAAGTGCTCAGAGGGGCCAAAAGTTTTAAGTGGACCCTATAATGTGACAAGGCTTTTAGTGACTTGATGAATTTACTTGTGTCACTACAACTATTACAAATCCCAAAAGAAGATGAGACCTTACTATTATATTTAAGAGTTGGAGAAAACTTAGTCAACTCCATTTTGATTTAGGAAGCATAAAGAATATAATGTCCAATATAGTACATGAACAAGTCATTGTGAATTGTTGAGTTATATTAGCCCATTATGGAGATACTCACACTTGCACTCTTCTAGTTAGCACAATGACTCTGATCATACTTTTAAGATCATTCTATGCAGGTTGTCATCGACAACTTGCTCAAATATATACTAGGAAAACCAGACCACTAGGGAAGACTGCTAAAATGGTTAGTGGAACTTTGCAAGTTTGACATAATATACTCATTAAAGATAGCAACAAAGAAACAAGCACTAGTGGACATTCTTGTGGATTTCAACAAGAAACGCGATAACAAGAACAACCTATAGCCTCTGTGGTGAATGAATGTGGATGGCTCTTCAAGTGAACAAAGCATTGGGGTGGGTATCACATTATATAGACCAATAGGGATTATCATAACCTAGGCCATCAAATTCAACTTCTAACTCACAAATAACTAGTTTGAATACAAATCATTTCTCATTATACTAAGGTTTGCTTGAGGACTGGGTTCTTTATATGTCACTATTCATTTAGACTCACAACATATGGTGAAACAAATAAATGGGGATTACAATGTTAGGGATGAGTCACTACAAAGGTACCTGTTCAAACAGAAAGCAAAAATTAGGCTATACAAAACATTTTGAAGATCGATCAAGTGCTCAATAATCATAAACAATTCGCCAACTTACTGTCTAGAGCTATCAAACTCAAGAAGCAATTTGTCATTCAATCAACTAAGCCTAGTATAGAGGAGAAATAGTCCATGAAAATAGTGAGGAAAAACTCATGTAACTGGGTCAGCCTCATTAAAAAATTCTCGTAGACTAGAGAACTAAAGAAGATTATCTAAGAGCCAAGGAAATTCAAAATTAAAGTTGTATAGTACCTCTTGATCAGTAAAGGGTTGCTTTAGAGGTAGGTACCTTACTTAACCTGAGATGTGTGTGAGAAAGTGAGCAAAGACAACTACTCGGTGAAGTATATTCTGGTGAATATAGGAGTCATTCAATCGAACAAACATTCAGCCAAAAAATCCTGCAATAAGTATACTTCTAACCCATTTCACATTGAGAAGAGATATAGAAGAATTTGCTAAAAAGAGCAAACAATACAAAAATGTTTACTCCTCTACAATATTAATTATCATAATTTTTGCAACCTATCATAAGGCCTTGCCCCATCACCATTTGGGGAATGGATCTGCTTGGCCTGATACTTATGAAAATAGAACAAAGAAAATTCATACTCATCATGATCAATTCATTATGTGAGTTGACTGAGACAAAGCCACTAACCAAAATAACTGGTCAAGTAATTCAAAACTTCATTTGAACCATTATCATCTACAGATATAGATTACTAATGTCAATCATAATAAATAATGAACCTTAATATATCGATATAAGGTTGAAGGAATTCTATGAATCATGAGAAATTTAGCTGAAGTACACTTTATAGCATTCTTAGAGCAATAACTATGTTAAAATATCAAATAAGAAAATCTTTAACATATTGAATAGAAAAGTGTGAGGCACTAAAGCAAAGTGGGTTAATATCCTACCCATTACACTTTAGGCCTTTAGGATGACTCCAAACTCAACAACATGTCACACACCATTTGCACTCTCCCATGGAATGGAGGTGGTATTACTAGTTAAGTATGAGCTTCCTAGCCAAATGGTCATGACAATTGTCGAGTTAGGTAAAGTGATCAGCGAGTGCGGAAAGTCAAATGTTGAATATATGAAAACCACTCTTGAACTATTAGAAGAGCTAAGGATCAAAGCCTTATTAAGGCAAGAAAAGACAAAAAAAAGTGAATAGCTACATATTACAACTACTGCATTAAAGAAAAGTATTTCAAATTTGGCAACTTAGTATTGAAGAAAATTGATGCGGTGGCTCACTAGAATATATTGGGCATACTCCCCCACACTTGGGAAGACTCTTACATAGTCAAGAGGCAAGCCAGTCTTAGAGCATATCAACTACATACTCACTCTAGACAAGACATGCCACACACCTAGAACATGAAAGATCTCAAAAGATTCTACTTGTAAGTAAGTCTTACTTCTACACTATACTTCCCTCTATGTATGCACAAATAGACAAGCAAGCCAGGATAACATAGTGAGCCATCATTGGAACATGACCGAATCAATAGAAGAGAGCTACTCAATAATAGACACTCATTGTGCATAAGTCAGGTCAAAGAAGGAAGCTCGAAGAATGAAGTATGGAAACTAGCTACATATCTAGAATCGCTAGTGGCTGGTGAGTGACCAAGGAAGGTTGGACAAACACGAATGGCCAAGGTTCAATGATGCTGGATAAACCTTCTAATTTACCACATTAGCAGAAGTAGCTAGTTTTTCAATGGAGTTCACCACTCAATCAAAGAACACTAGTCTCGTGTTGGGGAGAATCCCTATCTATACTCGACTTACCTTACATGTACTTACCATATGTAACTAGCTCATCCTACTATTATAAAAAGGGTCTTTCGAAAGAAAGTGGAAGGGGTTTTTTTTTTCTTTTCTCTTCTTTGGGAGACCATTTTTCTCACTGCTTATACTTAGTTTTAGTAGAATAATAAAATCAAATGCATTTTTGCACTTCTTTTACTTTCCTATTACTCTCATTTTTATTACTCTATTTCTTAAGTATCTCAGATTGTTCTACATCACTTCATAGATAGATTTAGATTTAAGATCATTTTAGGTGTGGAAGCATTAATGAGGTTGATGACCAGGAGTTAGATACAAAGCAAAGTAAGACACTCAACATAAAATCATTCAATGGGCATAGAATGCTCGATAATTCTCCATGCAATTAGGATTTAAAGGACATGAAAGATAGAATCACATGCCAATTATAGGTGACTTTGGAGAAAACTAACCACAAATGATAGAAGACCAAAGAAAATGAGAGATCCTTAGGATTAGTGACTCATCAGGATTGTCAAGTGAGAAGGGAACTATGTGAAACCCCCTGCTTAGATGATGAATCATATTATGCTAGTGAAGAATAAGATAAGCAAGGGAAGTGGGAAAATCTAACCAACACCTTCTCCATTAAGATCCCAAAGGTTTGTCCCCATATTGGCTCAAAATATAACACTTAGAATCATACAATAATGTGATCTCGATCGATAACATAACATATTTTGAGTCAAAACATTAATATTGGATTTGAATGATGCGAGCAAGTACTATCTTTTCTTTACCACCTTCAATGAGTCCGCTCTTAGATGCTACTTGCATCTCCTACTAGGGGTCATTACCTCATTTATAGAGTTTAAAGGAATGTTCACCACAAACTTTACCAGTGCTTAGAAGCCCTTGAAGAGTTCCCAAGCTCTTCTATAAATAAAATAAGAGCACGATAAATCTTTGAGGATGGTCGTGACATGCTTTCAATAAGAGATGCTGGAGTTTAAAGATTTAAAATTTATAGCAGCCCAATTTGCACTCACTCAAGGATAACAGAAGGATATTTTAGATATGCCTTTAGATGTCAACAACCCAAAAAACTCATCAAATTGCTTGAGCTACTGAACAACCACATAAAAAATTAAAAAGTATAATAAGGTCATTTGGATGGGGCCATTAACTTGCACAAAAGATTCATTAAAGAAATAGTTAGATAAATCACCTCGAGATAGGTATTCACCATAAAGACTAGATAAGAGAAGGTGACTCAAAGCACCTATGCTTGGGTGAGATTTTAAAAATCCGTTGACTCATTATCAAAGAGTTGAATACTTACAACCATGGTAGCTCCTTACAACTCACTATCATGTTTGTATCAAATTTCTTACAAGGGAGATAGAGATGACTATTAGAAGAAATTTGAATCAATCTAGGATGTGTTACTTGAAAGTCTTGGGTGGGGTTAGACAGAGAAGATGTAGTTTCATAATTTGATGTCTTGCAAACCAAAGTCAATGTTCATGAAGAAATAGAAGATATTCCCACCATGCAAGACCCCAAATGAGTTCTTAGAGTTAGCTCAACTTTCTACCCCAAGCTTAAAGAAGCACTTATCTAAACTCTCATGGATGACCTAGATGTATTCACTTAGACCACAGTAGAAATATAAGGTTATCGCTTTTCATCCCCTCAATGTAGACGAAGATGCTCAACTAATAAAGCTAAAAATAAGGTAAACTGTAGCACTACTCGTAGAGCCCACTAAAGAGTAAGTCGCCAAGCTATTAGAATCCAACATTATCAAAGAAGTTTATCTCCCATAATGGGTGTCTAAAATAGCAATGGTTTAGAAATCAGGTGGAAAAGTAAAGAATATATGTCATCTTCACTAATTTAACCTCGACATGTCTAAAGAAAGGATACCTTCTACTGAATAGATATCCTCATTAACTAACAGCTTGCTATGTGGTATGAGCTTTCTGGATACATCTTAGGGACACCATAAAATATAGATGCATTCTGCTAACTCAAAAAAGATGTCGAAGGACTTTATTATTGTAGAGTAATGTCTCTTGAGCTCAAGAACACAGATGAGACATATTATAGGTTAGTACATCAACTGTTCAAGAATAAAAAAGGAAGAAAAGTGTAGGTTTATATTGACAACTTATTGTTTAAAAGTATGTCACCCACTCAGCACAAGATCTAAAGTAAACATTCACCACATTGAAGAAGTACAACATGCACTTTAATATGTTAAAATATACTTTTAGTGCTGGGTCAAGTAAATTCTCGGGATTTCTAATCACTCTTGAAGGAATAAAGGTGAATCCAAATAATCTAAAAGCATTAATTGAGATGCCTTCATAAAAAAAATGAAAGAGGTTTAGTGGCTCATAGGACAAGTTGGCAGATTAAATAGGTTCATCTCTATGGCAAGAGAAAGTTATTCGCCATTCTTCAAAATTTTTAGGGGAGCTAACTAGAATACAAGAAAGCCTTTTGTGAGCTAAAAAATCAACTCACATATCTACTCTTACTACAAAGCATAAATGAGGGGAAAACCCTACTGTTATACGTAGGGCTTAGAGAAGACTTAGTTTTATTCTTATTAGGTAGGAAAATGGAAAATAGTGGCCAATCTACTATATAATCAAACCTCTTTGAGGTGCCAAACTAAATTACCCTATCATGAAATACTCTGTCTCCCATTATTTATCTCAGCCTGGTAACTCTGACCATACTTCCAAGCACGTTCAATACAATTTGTCAAGGATAATCCATTTAGTCTGTACTCACTAAACTAGATTATTATGAGAGGTTGTTGAAATCATCTTTCGAATTAAGCAAGTTTGATATCTCTTAATTGCCCCAGATGACGATCAAGCCCCAAGCACTTGCCAATTTCTTTATCAATTTTTGTAGTTCACAACATCTCAACTAACCTAAAACCTATATAACAGTTATACATGAATGGATTAATAAGTGAGCAAGGCATGGGTTCTAGTATAGTGTTGAAGAGTCTGGTAAGGATCAAGTTTGATTTCAAATTGATGAATAATAAATCTAAATATGAAGCCCTACTAACCATACTAAGATTCGCTTGAGGACTCAGAGCTTCGCATATTATAGCATACTTAGACTCACAACTAGTGATAAGATAAGTTAATGGATACTAGGAGGTCAGGGATGAGTCATAATAAAGACACCTATTGAAAGGCAAACAAAATTTGGTCGTCATCAACGAATTTAGTAAGTGCCTACTCTTTCTTTTCATCCTCATAATCACCATCCTCTAAGAATTGAATCAGAATAGAAATGAGTGGAGGGGGTGCAGAAGTCTCATCCCCTAGAAGTAAGCAATTGTGATAAATAGAATAAGTCAAGTAAAAAAAAGACTATATAAAAGTTATGAGTGCTAAATGTATACTATAGAAGACAATGGAGACTTAGCCAAAGTGGAGATAATGAAGGATATTCAAACTCTTATCTAATTTTTTCTCCAAAACCTCTTTCACCCATGTTTTCAACTTATGAGTAGTCACCTTACTCACTCAAAATAAGATAGGGATTGTCTGTACTAGCCATGGCGATGAGCTTCTCATAAATAAGAGCATTGAGTGTCATTTTATCACTTTATTTCCCAGGTTGAGTTTTCATCAAGAGCACCAAAATTAGATAGTGCCATCTTTATGGCCTTTTACAAAAAAATATAAAGCATAGCTCATTTAAACTAACCAAGTTGAAATGCTCACCCTTTTCTTCCACTCACACCATATAGTCAAGGTGACTCTAGTAGTAGCTAAGGAGGACATAATTCATAGTAGAAGGATTGTGGTCAGACATCTCTTTGGCCTCAGTCTTCATGAATGAGTCAGCTACTTTCTTTAAAGTTTTCATTTAGGCCAATAAAAGGAAGTCACTTTAAAGGACAAGAATAATGTGACCTACTCACTAAAACAAGGTATCTACTCACTCAAATCAAAGGGGTTAAAAATATTCAACCACCCATGATAAGAATGAATTTATAATCATAGAAGGTAAGGTGCAATAACTCAAACATCACATCAAGCATTAAATGGAGAAATCAATACTCAATTCTATGGAAATCTCAAGTAGTGTAATTCACTATGAAAAAACTTAAATTCTTCTATTCACATCAAAATAATAATGTAGATTTGATAAAGAGGTCATGAGCAGAAGATATTCACACCTTTCTATTAAAAATATGAAGAATAATTATAACACAATCACTATGACCATTATACAATATTGTTTGAGTTGCTTTATGAGCAGTTTCAAGTGCCATTTCTCTATAAACTTTCCCTTTCCATAGGTATAATAAAAAAGCATAAAAATGAAGAGAGTAGTCCCTTATGACTTAATGGAGTATGCAATAGTGTCAAGTCAGCCCTCATAGTTGCAAAATTTCTCTGGAACTCTATCTCCATAGCCTACCTCCACTACGACTCCATCTCCAGTACTGATCGAAGCTCACTCACCTCCAACTCTTCCTCCAAAAAAGTGATCCTCCTCTACAAAGCAATAAGCATAGATAAATTAATGAGTTCTTGAAGCTTTCTCTCACAATCTACCCCCTCTGAGTGAGAAGACTTTCCCCTATCTTGACGAACAAAGGGAAGACAACTTGCCAACATCTCTTGGATCTCCACCAAAGTGAAGTTGATTTCCCTAAAAGAGGAAAGGGCTAATGCTTCAGTGGCTACTTTTGGTGGGTATGCGCTCCCTCCTTAAGCCAAACCTGGCACTACCAAGTTAGCCTACTATGAAGCTGAAATTACCTCTGAATGATGAGAAATGAATTCATCAAAAATGAATAATGTGATCTTGATAAGGTGATCAGCTATGGGCCATTTCCTTAGAAAATGAAACCATTGCTTAAGTAAATGGACTTCATTAACACTTGAATAATGAGCTAATAGCTTACCCATGGTAAGGTGAATCACTTTCTCAAGAATACTTGAAGTATCAAAGGAGACAACTTAAGGGGTAGGCAAGTGTTCATCATATCCCTCTATAGATGCCTGGACCCTTGTCATGATGCTTAACTTCAATAACATGAAGTGTTTAAATGGCTAATAAGAAGAGATCAGGAGTAAAAGAAAGAGGAATTCTACTCTGGTTAGACACTCCTCCAAAGCCATTTTTATGGAGATGGTTCTCACCAACCTGCTTACCATGACTCTCCAACACTAAACTAAAAGAACATCTTCTTCATCCTCCTGAGCATTTGTGATTTGGAGGAAAGGAAGTTCCACCATAGTGGTCACACTCTTTACCTTTATAGAGAGATGGCTCGGCCCCATCTGTAAGTCTTTGTTTCTCCCCTTTACTTGAGCAACAATAGTTTCACATATGATGATAGTCGTGGTAGTCACTTCGACCATAGAAGTGGTTATGGACTCCACTAGTTTCTTAGTCTTCTTTATCTTCTTTTGAAGGCCTACCTAAAGTTTAATAGAATCAATATCACTACAAGTTCTCTAACCATCTATGGTGAGTTACTGAATTTCTCTCAACAAAAAAGACTCGATAAATAAAGAGAAATTCCTATCTTTATAATGAACACAATACATAGAAGGATCTCTAAAAAAGAGGAGACAAAGGTTCTTTTATAGCTAGAGAAGCTTGAGCACTTTAAATTCTTTTTATTTTTAATAAGTCTCCTTTACATGGAGCAGAAGAAATAAGGAGCTAAAAATATGTACAAATATATAAGTGAGCCAGGATAGCCTTTAGAGTGAGCCATCATCAAAATAAGATTGAATCGTAAAGATAAAGAAATTTAAATTTATTTAGGCCTTGATTAGATTAATTAGACCACTTAGTTTAAATAACCCTAAATGAGTCCAATTAGGTTCAAACCAAATCAAATTGAAATTAATTTGATTTCCCAAAATTATTTAGAAATGATAATCAAACACAATCCAACCCATCATTGGATCCAATTTGGTCAAATTGGTCATTTGACCAAAATAAAATCTGAGTTTAAATCATTAAGCTCACTTTGGGTTAAATGGGTTCAAATTGAAATCCACTTGAAATTAAATAAAATAAACTACTCCAAATCATCTCACACATGTGATCAAGCATGATTGGAGTCCAAATCAAATCCAATTGAGTCAAATTGGTCATTTGAACCTAATTGGAATCAAACTTAACCCATTTAGGTTTAAATGGGTTGAAATGAAATAAAATCCAAAATTAATTCAAATCTAAATGAATTAATTAAATCAAAACATAATCAATCATCAATTAAACATAATTGAATCCAAAATTAAAAGAATCAAATCAAAACCAAACACTTTGAATCTAAATGTTTGGATTGGATTCAAATTTCCAATTGAATTCAAATGGATTTAGCTTGACCTCAAATTCATATTGAGTTTGAGTTGGGTAGCCACACATTAGTCTAAGGGCTTTGGTGGTGATGCCATAAGTCATATAAATAAAGGAAAACTTTAGTGGTAGAATTATGAGAGGAGAAAACTTGAAAATTCATAAAATAAATGCAAGTCTCATTTCCCCTCTTCCATATACTTCATTCCACCTCTTGGGTTCAAGGAAATTAGATTCATTCCAATTAATAGAAGGCCACTAATGAAGAAGCAAAAGAAAACTTTGCTTCCTCCAAAAGGTGAAGCAAGACATTAAAAGAATAGCCAAGGAGATCCAAGGCTTGGCCAAGTAAGGGAAAGGGAGGAGATGCCCTCCTCCCTTCCAACCTTTGATCCAAACATGCTCATAAGGCCAAGGGGGATTGAATCCAGCCCTTGGCTGACCATGCAACTATTAGTGGCTAGAATCTGGCTACCTTGAAGGCCCGAAACATGGTTCTTAGCCATATATGGAAAGAGGGGAGGGAGAGCTTCTTCCCTATCTCTTTTCATATCAAATAACTCACTAAGGGAGGAGATGAACAAATGGATCAATCCCCCATCCCCTCACTACCGGCAAGCTAAAAAATGAGTGAATCCAATAGCCACCGAGCCTCCTCTAATAGTGAAATGGAAGGGAGAGTCTCCCACCTCCAATTGAAAATGCGAACACATTCTAGAGGTCGAGGTAACCTCAAACGAATCACCGCCATGACCCCTCACCGTCGGCAAGCTGGAGAACATTTGAACCAGATAAAAGATGACCTTGGGTTGGGCTCTAAGGTGTTTGACAAGGAGGAAAGCCACCAAATCATGTCCACAACTTCATCACATCATAGCAAAGCTATTGGAGTCAATCCCATTGCTAGTGATCACTAAAATCAAGGTACGCTCCACCACTGACCTCCCTAGCATTCAATTTTGGTCCTTTATGAAAGAAATTTGATCTCCATGAGGATTAAACCCTATGGATTGGTTGCACATTGATCAGTGATAATTTTGTAATTGAAATCATATCAAAATTCACTAGTGATTGTAGAAAATTCATCTAAAATGATGGACAACCTCTATCTCTCATCAGAGATATGCAAGAGATGATCTCCACCATCCAATCCCTATATTTGGAATAGAAGACCTTGATCTAGTTTGACGATATGATTTTATCTCTTAAAGAGACCACAAAATGAATCGAGAGCATCTAATCTTCAATCAGAGGGTTAAGATTAGTCTCATGTGGCATCACTTTTAACGTAGCTGCCATGCGGGATCCGTGTGGCCCAATGCCACCACGTCACATTGGTCCACCATTTTAAAATGGCAAATCCCCTTTTATTTAATTAAATAATTAATTAAAATAATAAAAAAATTGAAAAAATCATAGAAATTAAAAATAAATAAAAAAAATGCAAACTTGGGCTCCATGGATTTATCTTGATGAAAGGAATCTATTAAAATTAAAATTCTCAATTAATCTTTGGTATTTTGTCCTTAATTTGACTTTAAATAAATCAATTAAACCGTAATTAATCATAAATCATTAATCTCATTCAAATGAAGCTTTGGAGAATTCAAATTGAGGTTAAAACACACCTTAGGAAAAATTTTCAATAATTATCTCCAAGTGATTTAAAAAACATGAAATTTCAAATCCTAAACCTCAACTTTAATTAAATAAATTAAAATAAAATGAAATAAATCATGAAAATTAATTGAATAACTTCAAATCAACAAAACAAACCCTAATGAGCTTAAAATCATCAATGAAACTCATTAGAACTTAATAAATCACAAAGTGGCTTAATTAGGTAATTAAGTTAATTAAATAATTCAAATAATTAACCAAAATTTAATTAAATCACAATAAGTCAACCAAATTTCCAAAAATTATCAATGAAACCACTTTGGAAACATCTTTTAGAGAGGAATCAAGGAAAAATAAAACCCCTTAATGATTTTCATTAAATTAGGCTTAATTTAGATTTTGATGAAATAATTAAAACCTTAATTAGATCCTAATTATGAATCTAATCAAGATGAAACTATGAAGATATGAATTGGCATGAAACTCCACTTTTCATAAAACCTTAAACCCAATTGACCTCTTGATTGAGAATTGTTGAGTTTCAAAATCTCTAGGTCAATATAAATCAAATAATGAATACAAAATTCATAAAATCATAAAATCATTAAGTAAATTGAACTAATCTTCATCAACATCAGAAAAATGTAGGATAATTCTTCCCATATACTAAATCATAGAAACTTAATCATTTCCATACTTAAATATTAATGAAATTAATAAAGCATAATAAGAGTAATTAAACCTTAAGTTAATAAACTCATAATTAAGTGAACCAATGAAACTTTAATCTACAACAAATCTAATCTAAAAATGAAGTCAAACTTTAACATAAATGATTTAGGCTAGCATAACTCAAATTAAACAAAGATAATTCAATAAACCAAAACATTAATGCAAACTAAATCAAATGAAATAATTCAAACCATATCAAATTAAAGAATAATTTAAATCAAGAATGAAAGTCAAATCAAATCAATAGAATAAAATGAAGAATCAAATTCCAAAAGATAAGAATTGAAACATTAATCTAAAATCCAAATTGAATTAAAATTCAACCCATCTAAATGGAATTAAAAGGATTAATTAAGATACTTAAGGATCTTAGTTAGACCTTTGGGATGGATCTTCATCTTAGTATGAAGGTTTCATTCCATTAGGGGTTAAGATGTTGAATAGAATGGATTCCACCCAAAAGTGAAATCTATTCTACTCTTCATTATTGTAAACCTAAACTTCACTTCAACAAAATAAAAGTGAAATGAAATTGAAAACAAATCATTAAATCATTTGAATTGAAAACACCCAAAGGTAAAATTCAAACAAATTCAAAATCCAAATTGAAACTTAAACTAGACAGGCTTAACAAAGTCTTGCTACAAAAGCCTACCATTTGTTTTATAAGGGTTTAGATTTATTTTTGAATTTAAAATGTAAATTTGAGTTTAGAATTAAGTTAAGATCTATGGGGTCTAGGATTAACAGGAGTGGACCTTACCAAGAGATGGTGCAGAGGTCCCCTATGAAGGCTAATGGATGTCCCTAAAAAAAGGAGATGATCTTGAAAAAAAGACCCATAGATCTAAACTTGTAGTTCTTGGATGGGCTATATAAGGACAGAGCTTGGCTATCTGTTTGCTCTTTTTTCTAGGGTGTATAGCGGTACACGGTCGAACTAGCCTATTTTATTTATTTAAATCTAGATTGATTTATTTTGGGGTGTGTGATAGAATTGCAGGCTTTTCATAGGTTTATTTTTGTGATAGTTATGTCTTACAATAAATCCTGGATGTGTTAGGCTCTTAGAAAAACTAAATTTTCTATTCCAATTAATAATTTTAATTAAATTTTAATCAACTCATAACCTCACTTTAAATCGTATGATCTTAATCAAGAAATAAAAGATTTAGTAATACCTTAGCTGAATGGTTGTATATTTCAACATCATGCATATATATTATTTCACTCTTGTAAATAGGGGTCTCTATTCTTGGACGATACATGCTTGACCTATGAGAGTAGTCCCTTATAGTGAAGAACACATCTTCTCCATGATCTGGCCCTAATTGAATTTCATCATGAATTTAGGCATAAATCCTCCCAAGCCAGAGCCAAAAATTGATGAGTTAAAATAAAATAAAAATTTAGAAATTTTATAACATCAGTCAAAGTCATGGAATTTATACCACACATGATCTGATTTCTTAGGGGGTGAGTTTAGGCCATTGACTTTCTTTCCTAAATATAATAGCCCAACCATCTTACAAATGCATAAGACTAGCCTGCATGATTTTAAATCACTTAGGTGGTATTAGCTGGCAACCCCCTCTAATTAGAAAGTAAGTCCAAAAGAGTTAGGATATGTTTATTTTCTAAAATGAGAAAAAACTAATAATTCCCAAATTCCTAAAATTATACTAGGTCGAATTTCTGACTTATATTAGAAGCATTTTTAGACATAGGTCCTGAAGCATCTTATTAAAATAAGTCTTCAACTTCTAGGCATTTCCATAGTCTTGTACTGTCATAATCTAAGCTCTAAAGTTCTAATAAAATGGCAACTCAATATTTCAATAATCTCAATCTCAAAAATATAAAGCACAATAATAGGATAATTGAAATGCATCCTTGTTTTATCAATATCCAAATGCATTTTCTACTCAATCACATTTGTCATTCAAAAAGAACTCTTCCCTCTTGAAGCATTCCCACTTGAATTTCTAAATTAACCGTCCATTTAATACACACTTTGAAATCCATAGAGATGAAAGTCAATTTCTTAAATCAAGAGTATTCTTAAGAGAAATTATTTTCCTTCTAAGATATAACTGACTATAGGGGCTTGCCCTTATAAGTAACTATAAATTTACCCTACAATAAAATAAACCTTGTTCAACCTCTCAGTGTAGTTCATGGGAAGAATCTCTAGTACATCAAAGACCCATCAACCTTAAGAGTTCTTATTAAATAGTTGAATCCATTATAGAGTAATATGTTTATCTTTTGGGATAATATATTTAACCCTTAATGATGTATTTGATTACCAGACAAGTACCCTTAAGATGCATGGTGTTCCAAATAAAATTCCCACATGTACCTTTCTCATTTTCTTATTCTCTTCTACATGAGACCATACTTCTCATTACTTGTATAAAATCTTGGTAGAATAATAAAATTGAAGGTATTTTTTTTGCATTTTTTTACTTTCTTATTTCTTAATTTTTCTTAATCCTATTTCTTAGATATCTCGAGGTTTTCTACCTCACTTTGTAAATAGATTTGGATTTAACACTTTAATTCATTATTTATAAAATTTTTAAAGCTTTTCATATAATGAATAAATTGATTTATTAACTCACTACTAAAATTTATGAGTATTGTCAATGTGTTATCACTTGGGGACCTAGACCAAGTTTAGCTCAAGTAAAACTATATTTTGTTCAAGAATGTAAAAGTCTACTGATGGAATACACAAAAAAGTAACGAGATCATACTTAAAGACATTTTATGAATTACCAAGGGGGTGATGAGTGTAAGACTGACATCTTGTGAGGAAGGTGACTCTCCAAGACCAACACTCCATGGTTGGCAACTAGAGTGTAAGATAGATACTGAGGTGGGTGACTCCCAAAGACCAACACTCGTGGTTGGAAAGTAGAGTGTAAGACCGACATCATGTGAGGTTTAGGACTCCACAAGGCCAACACTTTATGTTGTTGGAAACTAGAGTGTATGACTAACATCTCATGAAGTCGATGATGTTCGAAGTCCAACACTCTGTGGGTGACAACTATAGTATAAGACCGACACTTTGTGAAGTCGAAGACTCCCAAAGACCAACGCTGCAATTGAGATGCTTGTTCCCACTTAATATGCAATGAAATGAACACTCAAAATAGTTATGCTACTATGAGTATAATCAAACAACTTTTGTAGAGTCAAAACTTAAACATTCTCGGTCATAACCCAATCAAATATACTCAACAAACATGCTTAACAAAGTATTTTGAGTTGTTGATGATGAGCATGAGTATCTAATCAATAAACATGAATATGTACTCACCTATGTCAAAAGATTCCATATGAGATGCATTCTATGAGTATTCACCACTCTAAGCTATTGTATACATTCTTTGACTTAAAAAGAGTGAAGAAAAGATGAGAAAAGAAAAAGATATCTTGTGCTTCCCTTATCGCCACCTTCATCAGAGTATAAACTTACCAAAGCGATATTGTCAAAGTTTAGGAACTTAGTGTCCAACTTAATGTGCTTCACTAACTTGACAATAACATAGTTGGTGCCTTCCTTGAGCTTCTCTTGTAATAAATTATAGAACTCTAAAGAGCTAAGGAAACCAACAAATTTGGTCTCCGCTTTTCCTAGAACTCATTGGTACAACAACCAACTCCACCTCCAACTCCTTCTTCATCTCTTCTAGGAGAGTTAGCTCCAAGACTGCTCAATTTTTCTTTTCTTCTTGGCATTTTGCCTCTTCCTTAAGCTTGTCAAGATTTCCATTTGATGCATCTAGCTTTCCTTTCATAGCCGCGAGTGTTCCTTCCTTACCACTAACGAGTCCTTTCTCTATAGTAGGAACTTGATGTAGACCTCCCAGGTTGATTATCACATAATGGCTTATGCTGTTATAATGACATAGGGTAGCTTCCTATTGGAAAGGTCCTTAAGGAATGAGTCCAACGCCTTAGAGTAAATTTGTCACCTAAGCTCAAACGCCTCACTTGTCGGTGAGGATGATGATATAGTTACTCACATTGTATTTTTCTAGCTCCTTTTATTTGGGATATTATGAGGAGTAGAGCTTCGGTGCACACTTTTGGACTTTTGGGAGGAGAACTTATCTTAGCTTCATCACCGACTCTTTGAGAATGGCTTGATGACGATGACTTGTTATTAGCCCTTCGCACTCATCCAAAATGGGATGACCTTAGGATCGAGAGGGTCGGCAATGAGTCATTATCCTTTATGAACAAGCAACAGAAGATTATGTTACTCGACTAAAATTATAGACATCATATGATATACTCATTGAAGAGAAACTCATGGATTAATAAATAGAGGTAGTGGATGTCCAAAATCTATCCATCTTATTATCTAGCATCTCTTTCTCCTATGGACTCACCTTGGCCCTTCACCTTGTCCACTAAAAAAGTAATAAGAATGATTAGCACCGACCAATCGATCAAGCACTTAATGAAGCATAGCTTCAACCATAAGTTCATAACCTTATTCAACAAGGTGGAATTTTAGAAGAGCGCTAAAAATTGGACGGTCCTTTGGGTGCCCTTAATGATGAAGACCTAACAAAAAGATGGATGCTCCACATTAGGTACCTTTTATCTCAAGAAAATGATAACAGGTGATACTTGCCATCGAGTTTGATAAGACTTGGGCAAATACCAACCCATAGTAGTCTAGAATATCAACCCACTCTTGGAGTAGTGGTAAGCGAAAGTTGAAGTGGTAGTGTTCTAAAGGGACGCACAACTCAACCTGCTTGATATTATTGAATCACTCATCATCATCACTCACTTACATTGAAAAGCTCAGATTGTCATGGTAATAACCAATGAACATGAATGAGGCAATTGATGGCTCAAGTTTGAGTAATTCCTTAGCCTTTTTTTGTACAAATCTAACTATAAATTTCTTTAGAGTTGCCATCACCATACCTGAGAACTTGCAAAAATCTAAAAAAGCACCCAAGGAAGTAATAACGAACTTGCACAATAAGGCATTTTTTGCTCAACAAAGAGGATAAAAAGAAATAAAAATCCAACTAAGAAAAGGAAATTTATAGATATGACAATTAGGACTCAATAACATGGACATTGCATAAATCATGATGAAATCTCATAAAATATAGAGTAACATACATCACAAGAAACATAATTATGGTGCCTATTCGCCTCTCAAAGGACTCACAACAAACTTGGCACTCAGAAGATGGGCAATAAAAGCAAAATATTTTTTTGACAACTATACTTTTATTATCATAATGAATAAAATTAAAAAATGCACTCACTAAGAGTATACATATTAGTTTAAATTATTTTAAAATGGGGTCCAAGTGCCTCTACTCAATAAGTGCTTCTTTACTAAATAAGTAATTAAACATAAAGTTGGTGCTAAAGATAAAGAGGGCTGGCTTACTCTATTTGACTTGATGTTGAAGTAAGGTTAGCCTAGCCTCAACAATCATCAACTTTCTTTGGGACTCCATATCCACTTCTACCCTTATCATAACCCAGTCTCCAACATCATCTATAGTTCAGTCAAGTCCTGCCTTGCTAAGGCCAAGCCTTCCTTGAGGGAGGACATCCTCCTCTATATGATGATAGCCTTGAAAGAGTAGAAAAGCAATGATGACTCTCCATCAATTCTCCTACAACAAGATGGGGACCTATCATGATGAGTTAATGTGGGAGGCTCACCAATACTTTTAAATAATAATAGTGAAATCGATCATCTTGATGATCGATTGAGAAGGAGCTATAACATTCTTTTTTGAGGTTACAAGCTCGACCTTTAGAGCAAAACTCAAGCCCATAAGGGGAATACTTGAGCATATTAAAGGAACAATTGGAGGAGCCAAAGTTGCCCTTATATAATTAAAAATGAATTCATCAAGTAATGTTAAAGGAATCTTTATAAGATGATTTGGTAAGGGCATAATCCTTAGAAAGGGAAGCTACTACTAACTACTTGGGGATTCTAGCAAAACAACTTTAAGAGTTGATGAGTGCCCATTATCTCCCTTTATTGATGCCTATACACTCATCATGCTTAGCTGTAATAATAATAAGAGGAATTAAGAAATATATAAAAAATTACAAAGTCACTAAATAATGATGAGTCCTAGCACAATGAGACACTCCTCCACCAGCTTTTTCATGGAGGTGATGATTGCTATCCTACTTACCATGACTCACCTTTTTGGATAATTCAAACCTTATCCTCCTCCTCCTATTCTCAAGTAGTAGGTGAACTAAGATAGAAGATGGCTATACCATGACATTCAAGCTCCACCCAACAATAGAGGAAGGACAAACACTTGATTTCATCCATGAGCTCAAGCCAATATCTATGGTTAGAGAAATAATATTAGTCTAAGTGGAGAGTTATCATAGTGCTTGTCTCAACAAGAGAGAAAATTGTCGAATTTTCCAACTTTTTTAGCCTTCTTTACCTTCCAAAGACTCACTTTAATCTTTACTAGGTAGACATAGCCATGAGTCCTCTTGGGATCCATGATCGAGTGAGCAAGCTTTTTATTAGTATGAATAAACTCACCAAAGGGCGAGCAGTGATCAAAATCAATAAATAAGTGTGGTGAAGAAATATCAACCCCCAAGCGGATGCCCTTTTATAGCCTAGAGGTGAGAAAAGCCAACAAAGGGTATTGATTCAAAGGTGACATACATTTATGATAAGAAAGCTACTTTTTTTGTCTCAATTTGACTTAGGATTTTGATTCTATCTTTCCATTCTTTTGTTTTTTATGAGTTACTTCTACAAGAAGTAAGAGAATTATAGAGCTAAATATATACCCATATGCACCATAAGCTAGGTGATCGAGTGTGTCCGGATCATGATAGCTTGGGCATAATAACCCACCAGGATAAAAGACTCACCCTATGAATGGGGATGAAATGGAGAATAGAAATTCAACGAATGACCAATACTTGAAAACCCACTTCTAAATTAACAACTTCTTCACATATAATGGCCACCCATCTAGTTGACAAAGATGGACCATCCCGCTAGAGTCTAAGATTCTAGCCTAGGTAACCCGACACACCAAACAATGGTGTATTTTCTACTCACAAGTGAGTCATTTTACTTATTTACTTGGTATTTATGCTTACTACATGCAAAACCTCTCTTAAGACTATAAAAGGCAAAAGAACTTTTTTGCACAAGGCTCTCTTACCTTTTTTTATCCTTTACATGCTCATCATCTCTTTTTTTCTTTTGGTATTGAGGATCTTTTATGGTCTCTTCTAGATCTCTTATTTTTCCACTATACTATAACATCTTCTTAAGAAGAAAAGGAATGGAGGTAATTAGATCTCTTGCTATAAAGAAATATTTAATACCCATCGCTTTTTTATTTAATGTCTGCTTAAACCCCACTTCTTGAGTGCTTATGTTTGTTCTTCCTTGCTCATGGATATAATCATATTCAATACAATGGTAGCTTAGTCATAAAAGAGACTGGAGGCTATGGAAGTTCATTGTGAAAGCTATGATCTGTAGAGGCTGAGTTGACCTTTCTTTATCGGTGTTGAGGTGTCTTCTCTCTTCATAGTAAGTGCCACTTTTAAGTTTAAATATTAATCTAAAAAGGAACATTTGCTATTGAGTAGCACTCGGACTTAGTAGTTAAGCTATTTAAGAAATAATACCAAAAAGATAAGGGTGAGCATATTTTAAAAAATATATTTATTTTAATGAAAAAAAATATTTCCTTTTACTTTCCTTTCTTCCATGCTTAATATGATGCTCAGATTTTTGAGATTATTTTACTGTGCCTATAATTATTTTTAATCATAGTTAAGTAAGACTTTATTACGATACCTCTTTTTATTTTGAGCAACTAGGTCTCTTCTTCAAATAAAAGAATTAGACTTTTGAATATGTTTTTTAAATTGTAGTGGGCAGGTTAACTATCCCCACTCTTGTCACTTTCAACAAGATGGTGGTTCCCGAGCTTGAGCACCAAAAAACTAATACTTTAAATAAATTGGAGGAAAGATGGTCAACATTAAGAATTATCTCCAATTTGACAAAATCAATAAAGATGCAAAAATTTATTCTTCCTTATGAATTTTGTGTTTTAATCTATACACTCACATATTTGAAGGGATGATGTCTCTACTCCCTTCTTTCCTAATCATGATGTCAACAAATTTCTAGGTGAGTTAAGCAATGCAAAAAATAGTGAAAGCGAAGTCTTCATCTACCTTTAAACTCCAAAAAATTCTAAGAAGAGATTGACGAGTGATATTCTCCAAGCTTCATTAAGAAAGAATGGCTATAAGAAAAAGAGGTGGTGAAAGAACCTTGTTATGCTTATCCAAAAGGATTATACTCCCAACTAGCTAACTAGATAAGTGAAGCTTTTAAGTTGAATACTATTGTTATAAGAAACTTGACAATCCTTAAAGAGCTTCCCAAAGGGAAACTCCATGATGTTGTTGTGGTTGTTCAAGCGATGGAATGACAGGCAACTTGGGAGCTCCATAAGGAGTTTATATTCATAGTAAAAGCTCTTATAGCTATGAAATCAGAGTGTAACTCATTGAAGGATGAACATGAAGGTTCCCAAGTTAGCATAATGAAGTAACGAGGAGGAGAAGGATCGAGTAATCTTGGAATTGATTTTCCTTTTTAAGTTAAATAAAGATCGAGTTATTTGGCTTTCTAAGCTTTGATGAGTATAAGGGATTATTGTAATAGTTGTTAAAAAAAAGTTCCAAACTCATCATCTCCAAGTTGGTAAAACACAACCAATTAGATGCCAAGATCTTGAATTTTGACAAAGTGTTCACTCTATCAAAGGTGAATGTTGAGGTGAGTGATGAGGAAAAGAGCACCAACTACCATATTTTTAATGTTTTTATTCTTTTCACACCTATGAGTTATTAGAGTAATTGTTCAATGAGAAAAATAAGATAAATGATTTTCATATATAAGCATAAGTCCACTAAATTATATTAAGAGATTATATATCACATAATAAATAATACTAATATTAAAATTATAAGTACAACAACTAGTGCGATCAAAATATTCAGCTTGTTATCCTGTTTCAGTAGGAGCAAGTAGAAGTCAAAAATAGACGAGGGTTCCGTATGCTCAAATTCAGCCGACGCCCATAGTTCTACACTGGCAAAGAGCACAAGGAGATCAAAGAAGATTCCTTGCGGGCGAGATAGGCAACGTCGAGCGGATTCCATAGTTAAAACCCTCGATTTCCTTCGGTAAATTCACTACTCTCCTTTGTACTTAGAATATTTCTTAATGTAGGAAATTTTTTTATATAGTATATCATTTCTTTACTTTGTTATTAATGTACTTGGTTTGTGGATATACTCATCAAATGAATATACTCACTAAATATATGATCATAATGAATATACTCACTAAATATAATTAAATATAATCATTAAATATAATTGAATATATTCATTGAATAAAATTAAATAAACTAATCGAATATAATCAAATATTCTTATGAGAAAAATTTATGATACCACATAGGATTTAGAAATTTTTTATTTGGATGATCAAATGCATCATTAAAGAGTGAACATATTAACTTAGGAGATAAACATGTTATCCTATAATGGACTTGACCATTTAATAAAAGACTCTAAGGCTAATGGGTCTTTCATGTACAAGAGAGTTTTCCCTTGAACTAAATGGGAAGTAGAGCATGGTTTATTTTAAACCGGGTTCATGGTTCTCTATAAGGGCAAGACCTTATAGTTAATTAAACCTTAAGAATGGAGAACCTCTTCCTAAGAGTACTCGATTAAAGAAATAAGCTATCATTTCTATGGATTTCTAAGTTGGTTTTCAAAAGAAGTAATATTTGGAATTCCAATTGGGAATGATTCAAAGTAGAAAGAATTATTTTTGGAAGCCAAAAGGGATTAATATGGAAATGTATGTTCAAATAGAGATGCCCAGTAGACATTTTAACTATCCTATCATTAGGCTTTAAATTTTTGGATTTAATTTAAATTTTTAGTTGACATTTTCTTAGAAATCTAGGACTTAAACTCTAGCATCACATACCGTAGAAATGCCTATGGTTGAAGATTTACTCCTATTTGATGCTTTAGATCCTATGTCTATAAGTGCTTCTACCGTAAGTCGATGCTCAACTTAGTTCCATTTTTGAGAATTATCTTCCATTCCTTTCATTTAAGGAAATAAATCTATCCACGACTCTTTCTTCCGGACTTATAACCCGATTGGAAAGGTTAGCTAACACCACCTAAACACATTTTAAATGCATGATGCCAAGTCTTATGAATGCAAGATGGTTGGGTTGTTATCTTTTAAAAAAAAATTGAAGAACCTAGACTCACTCCTTAATCCCTAAGACCATGTAAGAATGAAATGCACCTAACTAATGCATAATTTTTAGCTTTTAAATATTTTGACTCATGACTCTCTTAAGGCTTTGGGGTATGCATTTTATGCTTAAATTCCATTAAAATTAGAAGTGGTTATGGGTCAAATCAATAAAATAAGATAGAATTTCCCAAGAAGGTGGTCATCCTCATAGGTTAGATGCCTTTTACGTGTAATGGGTGAAGTGCCCAATTCAAGGGTTTGAGCAATATGATAGGTGCTAATTGTTTATAGTTGATTTTAGGTTATTCCTAGGGCTTTAATTTATATGAAGTTTCAAGTTTCTTTATTTTTTGTTTGAGTTGATTATATTTAATTTGGATAGAAACATTTATTTTCCAAAGAGCCTAATCGTAGGCATTCATCATAGAAAATACAACATAGAAAGAAACCTAGAAAAATAGGTTGATTATATTTTCACCCAAAATAAATTAATCCAATTTAAATTAGAGAAAGGTTAATGCAGTACTATCAGTAAACATCAGAAGAAAGAGAAAATGGGCAGTTGATCCCCGCCATTATACAACCCAACCTAGAACTATAAGTTCAGATCTATGAGACTTCTTTACAAGATCGACTCCTTCAGGGACCTCCATTGAGCTTCATAGGAGACCTCTATATCTATATTTTGGTAGGATCAACTCTTACAACATAGACACCATAGATCCTAACCTAATTCTAAGCTCAATTTTACATTTCAAATTTAAAAATAAATCTTTAGCCTTGTAAAAATGATATCAAGAAAATACAAATAGCAGACAACAGTTAAATTTTACAGACATAGGGGCTTAGCATTAGCTACTTATCGAGCCCACTTGTCCTATTAGGCTATGTTAAGGGACTATTTAGCACCTATTAAAAATAATAATTTAATAATTTATTTATGGTGGTTATCCCTTTTTACATAGCCCCCTATGGAAGATAATGTTAATTCTTAAAATGTTGGCCAACCATTCGACTAAGGGCAATCAATTCTAGCCATCTAGTGTAATGGGCAAATAATTCTAGACATGTAGTTAAAAATAGTACACAATAAAGACATATATCACATCAAATCATAAAATATCACACATCGACCTAACCTAAGTTTGGGGTTTGTGACTTAATAATATAGTGTGTGAAGAAAATAGGCTTGTGTGGAAAAACTTTGGTAGCCTTTTTAGATTCAAGTTTCAATTTAAGTTTTGGAATTTATTTCATTTACCTTTGGATAGTTTCAATTTAAATGCTTTAATGATTTAAAATTCTTGTTTTCATTTTTAAATTCATTTTATGAATTCAAAATTTACTAGAATGAAGAATAGAATTGATTCTACTTTAGGTAGAACCCATTGTATTCGACATCTTAAATCTTAATAGAATGAAGTCTTCACCCTAAGATGAAGGTTTGTTCGAAAAGTCTAATTAAGATCTTTAAGTATCTTAACTAAATTCTTTTTAACTCATTTAAATGATTTAGTTTGAATTAAGTTTGAAATTTTAATGTTTTTGAAATTTGATTATTCTTTTAATTTCTTTTAATTTGACTATATGTTTCTTCTTGGTTTAATTTATTTAGAATTCTATTTGTTATATTTGGATTGAATTGGTTTAACATTTGTTTCATTAATGTTCATGTTCATTGAATTAATTTTCATTTAGTTTGAATTATGTTAATCTATCACATTTAGGTTAATATTTTAATTTAAACTTAGTTAACATTAATTATGGGCTAAAACTTCATTAATTAGTTGATCATGAATTTAATGAATTATTTATTTTAAGGTTTGATTAGGTTTTACAATTTTAATAATTTTCATTAAACCCTAAGTTTGTAATTAACCAAATTCTTTGATTAAGAATGTTGGAAAATTATCCTTAAGTGTTCTAATGTTGATGAAGATATTTCAGATTACTTTTGTAAATTTTGTGATCTCGTGATTTTTTAATTTATTATTTAATTTATATTGACCTAGAGACTTGGAAATTCAAAAATTCTCAATTTAAAAATCAATTGGGTTTGAAATTTTTATGGAAAGTGTGGCTCCATGCTAGTTTAATTTCTCTAAAAGTTTATTTTAATCAGATGCATAATAGTTTTAATTATTTCATAAAACCTAAATTAAGCTTAATTTAGAAGTAATTGCTTAGATGTTTTATTTTTCCTAGATTTATCTATGGATGATGCATCCATAGAGAATTCATTTGAAATTTTAGAGTTTTGGTTGATTTATTATGATTTTCTAAGTTCAAGTTAATTAATTAAATTAATGATCAAATTAGCCTATTTTATGATGTATTACATTTTAGTGGGTTTCATTGGTATGTTTAAGTTTATTAGAGTTTATTATGTTAATTTAAATGGTTTAATAAACTTTCATGATTTATTTCATTTAATATTAATTTATTTCATTAAAATAAATATTTGAAGTTTGAAATTTAATATCTTTTGATTTACTTCACAATAAACCATGAAATGTTTTCCTAAGGTGCATTTGAACCTTAGTTTCAGTTTCCAAAAGTTTCACTTTAATTGGATGAATATTTTTTGGTTAATTTGAGTTTGATTAATTTCATTTAAAACCAAATTAATCAAAAATTACCTAAAATTAATTGGGGATTTTGAATTTAATGGATTCTACTCACTAAGATAAATCCATAGAGCGATCATTTGTAATTTTTGGATTTATATTTTATTTATTATGATTGTTTGACAATTTTGGAATTTTAAAATACCTTTTAATGATTTAAAATGAGAAAACCTTTTTTTTAAATGGCGGCGTTGACGTTGTGTCATTACATGTGGTGTGGCATGATTGTGCCACATGGGATCCAAGCAGATCCCACGTCAAAAGCGGTGGCCATGCAGAATGATCTATGATCATCTAATTGTTGATCGAACAATCATGATCTTGCCCCATAGTTCTTATAGGGATTTAATCAGATTGTCCAACTAGATCTCGGTCGTGGGTTCCAAATAAGAGGAATGGTCAGCCTGGATTACCTCCCCTTCTTTTAGTTAGAAGATTGAAGACCATCCATTGAATTTGACTGATTTCCAGTGATCAAAGGGATAAAATTGAGTTATTTTGATTGGATTGATTTACTAAATTACAAATAGATCAAGGATTGATTTTCCCAATACGGATTGATCCCCTTGCATCAAATCCTCTTCACAAAGGACCAAAAAAAATTGCTAAAGGCGTTAATTTTGAAGCATACCTTATTGGTGGGGATCTCTAATAGTCACCATGCTTCGAGCATCTTCACCTTGATAGAACAAAGCCATGGACATGATTTGGTTGCTTGCCTCCCTGCCAAATGTCATGGAGACCACCTCATGGTCGTTTGCCGTCTATTTGGCCATTCTCCATTCTGGGACGTAGGATTACGAACGATTCATTTGAGGTTGCCTTGACCCCTAGAATGTGTAGGGAGAGTCAATTTGGCATGAAATGCTCTCCCTCTCCTTTTTCTAGTAAAGGCCCATGGTAGATTTCTGGGTTGCCAACAAAAAAGTCTTGGGGGAGGCTTTGAATTGACTTCTCTTTATCTTGTGTATGTTTTTGAATGAAGAAAAGAAGAGAAGAGGGCCTCTATCTTTTCTTTCCATTCATGGCTGAAAGCTATGTATGGGAGCTTTAATTGGCCGAGCCAATCCTGTGAGGGGCTTGGCCAATGGGTTGGTTTGATCCCTCTTGGACTTGTAAATGTGTTTGGATGAAAAGTTTGAGGGGAGGAAGCATTTTCCTCTTGTTTCCCTCCTTGGTCGAGAGAGTCCTCCATGGGAGGTCATCTCTTTCTCTATTTCCATGGTGATAGCCACCTTATCCCATTTGATCCTTCTTTGGAGTCTACCAACTAATTAGAAAGAAGCCAACATAGTTGAGGCCAAGAGGTTGATGAGATATGGAGGAGGGGAAGTAAGATTTAAATTATGTTCATGGATTCTAAGCCATCTTCTCTCATGATTCCACCCCATCCCTTTGACTTTTCATTTTATGGCTTTTGGCATGACCACCATAGCTCTTAGGCTAGTGTTTGGCTACCCACATCAAACTTAATATGAATTTTAGGTTGAAACCAAGTTTATTTGAGTTGGATTCAAAGTTTGAACCCAATTCATGCCATTTGGATTAAAAGTGTTTCAATTATGTTTATTTGATTTAATACATTTAAATTTAGGTTCAATTATCTTTTATTGATAATTTATCAAGTTTTAATTTGATTAATACTTTTAGGTTTTGTGTTAATTTTGCATTTCATTTAAATTTAACCCATTTAGGCTTAAATGGGTTAAGCTTGATTTCAATTGGGTTCAAATGACCCATTTGGCTTAATTTAAATTTTTTTGAACTCAATCATGCTTGATTACATATATGGAGTGATTTATAATGATTGATTTCAATTAGTTTAACATTAATTTCAATTTTGACCAGTTTGACCCAAATTGGCTTATGTGTTAAGCTTGGGTCCATTTGGGTCAAATGACCAATTTGATCAAATTTAACCCAATGGTTGGTTGGATTATATTTGATAATCATTTTCAAATAATTTTGGACAATCAAATTGAGTTGTTTTCAATTTGATTTTGGTTTGAACCCAATAGGACTCATTTAGGCCCATTTAGACCAAGTGGTCTAATTAGCCTAATTAAGGCCTAAATAAGTTTAATTTTTTTAGATTCATGATTAAACATGTTTATTCTATCATTTAGATCATTTGGCCAAATTTTGGTGGGTTGACCTTTGATTTAGTGGTACCCACATAAGTCAAACCTATGTTAAAAGGGTTTATCATTTTGTTCCTTTGATTTAGATTTGAATTCATTCATTTAATTTAATTTGAATTAATTTATATTTATTTTGATTTTTTTTTGATTTAATTCAAGTTTGGAATTTGGTTTGAGTCTACTTATACCCATTAGGTTACATCAAAGCTATGGTGGATGCACTAGATCACTAGGTATAGTGTTTTATGTGCTTAATTAGGAGGTTCTTAATCTTGGATTAGGTGTTCTAATTACTAATTTTAGAAATTATTTTAACCTCATCCAAAAATGTGGTCAATAATTATCACTGAATAAAATTGAATGTACTCATTGAATATACTTGAATCAACTCATCAAAAGTAATTAAATATACTCGTTGATTATAATTGAATGGATCACTAGATATGACTGAACAAACACACTATTGAATAATAATTTTAGTAATTTCTCTATAATATTAGGGGAATGGTATATCACCAACTGTGAAGAGTAGGTCTTATTTTATTTGTTGCCAGCCATATGGAGTATTGGTCTTGTACTTGAGTTGCCACCCATACGAAGTGTTAGTCATTTTAATTATAGTGGCCAACCACATGAAGTGTTAGTCTTTTTATTTATAGTAGCCAACCACATAATTATAGTTGCCAACCATATATAGTGTTGGTCATACACTTTAGTCATCAATGACAAGAAGTGTTGCTCTTTTATTTGTAGTCACAAATAGCTTAGAGTGGTGATCTTACACTTAAGTCACAAGGTCTTACAATTGAGTTGCAAAACCATAAAGCGTGTTGGTCCTTTATTTGTAGTTGTCAACCATATAAAGTGTTGTTCTTTTAGTTGTAATCGCTAATCACATGGAGTGTTGGTCTTACACTTGAGTTGTCAACCACATAGAGTGTTGGTCCTACACTTTATTTTCTAATCACATGGGGTGTTGATCTTTATATGTATTTCCTTAAATATTTTATGAAGCATTTAAAGCAAGTTCAAATGCCAATATTTTGTTTAGGTAATTCTATCACTTCAATCCTTAT
This sequence comes from Cymbidium sinense, assembly GCA_021442155.1. Lineage (NCBI taxonomy): Eukaryota > Viridiplantae > Streptophyta > Magnoliopsida > Asparagales > Orchidaceae > Cymbidium > Cymbidium sinense. Next base: position 86,696 of record JAKCPB010001914.1, read on the forward strand.
ACACTTAAGCAAGAAGTATCTCACAAGTGTCTTGAGTTGATATGGAGCTCCTTAAGTGTTAATTCAAATTATTATAGCTCATCAAGTGCTTTGAGTCTACATAGTCCACTAAGTCACTAGGTGAGTATAATTTAAATTTCTAGTTACCATGTTTTCTTATTTCGGTAAATATTTTACAAGAATCGAATAATATTAGGCTAGTTAAACTTTTATTAATTCATTTTAATTATATGCATCTAGTCAAATGAAGAGTCACTCTAAAAAAGAAAATTAATTTAATAAAAGTAAAATGACTATGAAGATATAGCTTATCTTATGGATAAAGCATCTTCAAATATTTTACATTCTAGGTGCATGGCACATCTTTTTGTGTGTGTTTGTAGTTGGCAATCTCATAGACCAACTTACTTTTTGATAGTGTAAAGGCCATCCAATCTATGGGCAAGTTTACTCAATATATCGGTGAGTTGAAGCATTTACTTTCTTCAACCCAAAGTAGCTAGCATAAAAATATTTTTCTTTGATGTGGCGATTGCAGTACTTGGACATTCTATTAGTTTCCACCTACTTGTGTGATACTTGCCCACAACTTTTTGAGCAGGTTGAGTGTAGTTTCCATGGCTTATGTGTTTAACCTTTTTCATTTAGTAGTTTCTTAATCTAAATCAATAGTCATGATAACACTTTGACTGTGCAACTCGTAGTCGACCAGTAGGATTACTTATGTTCCATGTGATAAGGAAAATGTCAATTTCCAAGTGGCTAGTGAAGGAGTCATCCTAAAATGACAATGTACGAGGGTAGGGTATCTACCCACTCTACTTTGGCACCTTCCACTCTCTTCTTCAACAAGTTGAGGATTTGCTTATTCACTACCTCCATCCAGTAATTGGTCTATAGATGATATACTAAAGCATATTTAAGGTGGATTACTTATGAGTTGTAGAAGTTTAGTCTTATGTAAGTGAATTATGGTCCATTATTAATAATGATTGACATGGGTAGTTTGTAGTTGTAAATAATTATAGTCCAAATAAAATTTTAAAGTACCTAAGTGTTTTTTTTTTTTGTGAGTGGTTTGGCTTCAATCCACTTGCAAAAGTAGTCGATCAATCATGATGAGTACAAATCTTCTATGCTTGTAGGAGACAAGAAAATAGCCTATCAAGCCCACTCCCTAAATTGTGAAAGGCTAGAGACTTGTGATGGGTTGGCAATGGGTTGGCATATCCTAACAAAATCCTTAATATCCTTTCTTTGTGTTGGCCAAAAGTATCATTATCATAGAATTTGATGGGTGAGTGTTCTTCCTCCTAACTGTCTTATACACTTACTTGAATAAATTTCATTGATTACCATGCTTAGTTTTTTTATCACACTGTAGATTTAATGAAGTAGTTGACCACTTGAACAACTCATCACTAATTAATAAAATAGGGCTACTTTAATTTTGAATCTTATTGGATCCTTGATTCCTTCTTCTAGCTCCCAATCGTAAGTACTTCTTGATAAGATCAATCTAACTAAGCAAGTGTTCACTTCTTACATTATTTTATGATTAGATGGATGAGTTAAATGGTAGGCTACACCTAGAGCCTATTTGCTCTTGATAGTAGATCATTGAGTTAATTTTGATTCCTTAAGACATATTTAATTATAAAATATTTTAGTTTCAAAATTTCTATTTTTACATTAAATAGATATCCTAACAACAACTCAGGTCTGGCCTTTTACTCTCCATTATTTTGAGTCATCATTAGTTGTAAGTTTGAGTGAGATATGTTGCATCTAACACCTAGTCCTTAAACAAATCATAATCAAGCATATAAGGCTTCTTACTTAGATTATTTATTAGTGAGTTGAAAGTCAAACTTCACTGATTAAATCATGGTGATATCTACTACATTTCTCAACATAATGCCCGCTCTCATTCCTTATTCTCTTGAAGTGTCCTCCACATACAAATCACTTAGGCGTCTAGATGATTGGGACACTCTATGAATCTTTAAATTTTATAAGAAAATCAATGAGCGATTATACCTTAATCACTGTTTGAGGTGAGTATCATATATCATCTCTATCAATTCAATTGACCATTTCAATAATCTCCCTGAATGATTTATCTTGGTGAATATTTACTTAAGAGGGTGATAAGTGATGACTTGAATTGAGTGAGTGCAAGCTTTTCCATGATAAGATAATGTGACTCACACCCTTCAATGACTTTCTTAAATAGCAAAAAGGAATTTACTTTCACCCTTCTTCTAATGAAGATCAAGCTAACTAAATCTTCTCGACTCCCAAAATACTAGTAGAATCTTGCTATCTTTTGAACTTAATAATGGAGATGATAATGTGAGTAAGCTTTTAAGGTTACTAAATTTCATTCATTAGTCCACTCATAAAAAGATAGATATACCAATGAATGCAATCTATCATTTTTTGATAGGACACTCTTATATTCTTTAGCTTAAAATTCATTATATTATGTCTTTACCTAGTAATGAAAGTAGTTTTCTATGAATCAGTAAGATCATTTGTATTAGAATATACCCAAAAAATTCATATAAGAAACTCATAACTATGTAACCCACTTCCAAGTTGATGAGTGCATCTATTCTAGGAAGTGGATACCCGTACTCAGGGGAAACCAAGTTCAGATTAGTAAAATCTACACATTCTTTATTTGTTATTGGATTTTTTTACCATGATCATATTAGATACCCATTTAAGAAACTAGATTTTCTTGGTGAATTCATCTTCAAGCAACTTGGCAACATTTTCCTTAATTGGATTTATAAGCAAAATAATCATTTTCTTTATTTTTTTATTTAATTGGTTGACCATCCTTTTTAATATCAAACCTTTGACAAGTAACTTTGATGTTAATACTTCATATCTCAACTACAATCCAATTGAATACATATATGTCTTCTTTAAAGCTTGAATAATGGCTTCTTTATACTTGTCACTAAAGTATAGCTAATTTTGAGCACTCACTCAAGATATTAAGTGGTCAATACTTGCTTAATTTCTAAAGTGATTTATACTCTATGCAAGCCACAAACCGCTTGCAAATAGATATAGATTGATTTGAGTTTCCCAACCATGATTTCTTCTCTTATTATTGAAAGTTTGGTGAGACATGGTAAGTTGACACCACTAATCTAAATGTATTGAGCGGTCAGCCAAAATAGTGTTATACATAGTAAGTGCGTTCATGATAACGTAAGCCATAGTTTTTAGTTACTTTCCTCCACCCAAAGTTACTAGAAGAGTGATGATTCCTTTTTTCTACCTCCTTTCTCTAAAGTAACCATAGAGGGGACCTCTTGTTTGTGTGAGTTTTGAACTCTCCAAGTTTATTTTGTCAAACATGGACTTGAAGATGATATTCACTGAGCTCCCTGTGTCAATCAGATTCTCCCTATATCATAATTGACTACTAATATTATGATGACCGCCAATATATTGTAGGAGTTATTGACTATTGGTTGGTCTTTCTCTTATAAATAGATGGTGCTTACACCATGGCTATGGAGTTAACTTCTCATGAATGAGTCATATAAGACTCTCTAGCTTAGATGACTCCTTATCTCTACCAAAAGATGGTAGGTACAACTCTTCCAATATGGATCATGTGAGCTGAAAATGGTTCATTAATATACTCATGATCTCATTTCCTTATCTCTTCATGAACTCCTTTAGCTTCCCAACTTTTATGAGTTCCTCCACTAAAATCTTCATATGTTGACACTCTTCAATGTAGTGTCCATGATCGCAATGGTAGGCACAATACCTAGATCGATTATGAACTACATCAACCTTCAAAGGTAGTGGTTTCTTGATGTATTATTTATTTTGTATGGCCTCCACTAATCCCACTAACACCTTGCCTATAGTAGGTTGCAAATACTTGTCATGCACGTAGCAAGTTAGAGGATTTCTAAATTTGTATGTATGCATCAACACCTCTTCTTACTGAGTAGGTTGTCTTCTCCATCTATCCTATCAATAGACTTAGAACTTACCTTTCAAGGATCTTCCTAGTGGTGACCTCTTTTCTTAATCTCTTCCATGAATTGTCATTGTTGATTAGGCAATCTCATTATATTCTTAGCTTTCACATGGCTATTGGCTAATTCTCACAATTCAGTGAGTGTTTTTGGCTATTGAAACCTAGAAGTATATCTAAATGGCACTTTGTGTTGTCTTGGAAGTGTGGCATGTGATTAGGGGCTCCAAATCTTCCAAGGAGAAAAGCATAATGAAATGCATATTTTTAGGTTTGGGGGTGGTCATTTAGTTCAACCTCATTTTGTATGTCACTCCTAAAGACAATCACGAATTTATTTTCTAATTTCCATTCTTGATTAGAGAAATTGGTCCTAGCTATTAGATCCTCAATGGTATTCAAACAATCAAACACATTCATATTCTCTTACCTTAAGGTCATAAGTTGTTCATGCAATTTCTTAGCATGATACTTTAAGCAACAATTAGACATTTCTAGACTATTTTTTTTAGCTAAATGTTGTTCCAATTTATTTTGGTATATCCAACTAATTTCATCTTATCAAAGGTTGTTCTTTGGTAATCGTCCATTTGATACCATTAAAAGAATTCGTCCATTTGAGTGAGCTAATATAGGGACATATTAGGATCATTTGTCATATGTTAGGGCTTCTACCTTAACTAATTTTTATAGGTTTAAGATCATAATTTCTTTGATTTTCTAACCTATTAATGTTCTTATGGTGTCCTTTCTAAGGTGGATGCTCATTGCTAGTGTTTTCTATCAAGTCTTCCTCCAATTCACTAAAGTCAAGGTGATTTTTGGTGGATTTTATTGTCTATGTGTCAAGGCTTGTACTTGATTTGCAAGTTTCATGATTAATTCCTTAATCTCATTAAACTTTTCCTCATCTTTAAGAATATTTTTTTCTATTATGTTACTAAGATTGTCCATTTGATCTTAACTAACAGATTTATTAGGCATGACACCACAACAAGAATTACAAAATAATCCTTAAATATTTTTAATTTTTTTTTATTTTTAAACTATGCAATGATGATTTCTAGTGTTAGATGAAATTATTTTATAAATAGAATAAAATTTTTAAAAGCCTCCACATGATTGGAAAAAAAAATTAAAAATAATTTAGCGTTATATATTTTGACAAAACCTTAAATTATTCAATGTAATTGAAATTGGTTAATTTGAATCTAGGTTAGGGTTTATATTTATGGAACACTCCTTTATTTAATATAATTCTCTTAGTTTGATTTTACAAGGATAGTTAAAGAAAAATGGCTTAAGTCAAATATAAGTGGAAGCAACTAGTTAGTACTCATGACGTAGTCCATAGAAATTGACTAAAACATGCATATTTACCAAGTTCTTGCAATAAAATAAAATACCAATAAAGGAATTAAAAAATACAAAATATATAGAATACTCCTTAACTATATTCGAAATTCACCAATTGCAAGCACTTTTTCAAGCATCCACTCCCTTGGCCAACCATCTCTAAAGATCCAATGCTTCTCCACTGAAAATCATACTAAATGATGGTGTTATTGTCTAAGGTTAGTCCACTTAGAGTGACCCAGTTTAGTTTGTGAACTCCCCTAGGATGTCTAGAAAGGTGGTAAAGTGGATGGTGAGACTAATCTAGTATAGGAACTCATTTAGTGGAGTCAAAATGGTTGGACACACCAAACACATCAATCAAGTTGAGTCTTTGGATTAACCACTTAATAATGTGGCATATAAAGACATCTAAAAGAGATGAAATAATATGAAAAAGGAAGAAGGGTAAGTATAGATTGATTCTAGACATTTCAAAAATTTTTGAAAATTTCTAACTAATTCTTCCAAAAAATTTCAATGGGATTGTTCATAAAACCTACTTTGGCTAAAATTGAAATGTGAAGGTTGGGATTTAATTTTTAGAGATTAAATTATTGAAACTCTATAAATTCACTCTTAATTCATAAAACACAATTAATAATTAAATAGAAAAAATTTATAATTTCTTTGTAGGGTTTTCATACATTTAAAACCACTTAAAAAAACTAGGTCAATAAAAGATAGATTTTGGCCGATAATGTTGAAGTAGGTTAAAGATGGATTTTTGTGGAAAATGTTTGATGTAAAAATTTTAAAAATTACATTAGATGTAGAAAATAAAGTTTAAAATACAAATCTATTCTTAAATAAAATGCAAAGAAAAATTTAAAATTCACTTGCCAAAGTAGGTCTCCAAGAAAGAACCCTAAACCTTTTTTATTTGGCCGACCACCAAGCCACCAAATAGAAATGAAATTCTCTTCAATTTTCTTTTTCAAGTTGAAAAACTTCAATTCAAAAAAATAAACTATTTCTATACATTTCACATGCTCTTTTACAATTTAAAACACACACCTTTTGAAAATGAAGGGAAAGAGGAGAGAGAGGGTCCCATAACCACTCCCTCCATGGAGTGGTCGGCTTCCTTTTAAAAAATTAAATGAGAGTTTTATAATTAAGTCCTCCCATTTCTTAGTAATCATAAAATTAATATAAAAAATATAAAATTATATAAAACATCCACATTTCAAAATAAACACACAAACATATGGAAGTTAAGGAAATACACAACCCTAAACATATCATATATCTTCTTAAGCTTGCTTCTTGTCCTCGAGCCTTGAATTTCTTCTTTTACATTCTTAGATTTTCATCTAGTTATTTGTCCACCCTTTTTATCTCCTTGATGAATCACATTATATAATATGCTTTATGCTTAAAGTTTAAAACTTACCATTAACATGTTACCATTTCATCTAATCTATGGAAAAACTTACCATCCAGATATAACTATAACATAAATCAATAATTTGATCAAAAGGTTGAACCTTGATTTAAAAGCCATAAGAGAGAAAAAACTATTTAATTAAATGAAATGGATGACTTTATATTAGTATTAAATGAGAATGCTTAAATCTAAGAAGAGAACATAAAAGTTTGGTGTAACAAACATAATATAAAGGGGTTCACACTTTAGCAAAAGTGTTGTTTTACAATTAATGATTGTTGCTTGTTTGCATCTAAAAAATGATGAAAATTGGACATCCTAGCTTGAGGTGCCATGGCACCGCAATCATAGTGCCTAGGTGCTATCACTGAAATAATCTAGAAGCTCAAACCGCCCCTAACAGGTTGCCTACTTGAATGACATAGTATTGCGTGTGATACCAAAAGGGGTCACGATGATCTTCACTTTTAAAGTCAAGAAAACCACCGTCCCCACCCCACATTAATAATTGCCTATAGGAGTGAGAGAGGGAGGGGAAATTGACTATAAAAAAGGGGAGAATAGCCCCTCTCTTGCTTCTTTCTTCCTCCCTCACTCTCACTCTAAATCCCTTCATTATTCTTTTCTCTAGGTCATCTCCACTCTCAATAGCACACTTTCTGCTACTACGAGAGCAATTTTTTCATTTAAAAAACAAGATCGAGGCTTACTATTATTGACTCCTTAAAAAACTTTTGGAAATGCTTTTTTTACATGATTTTCTTTTCAAAAATTAAGTTTAACAAACTTTTCACTATAGATCTTGGATTTGATGAGAAATAAAGAGGCTCATCTTTATCAATCTTGGATCTAGATAAAAAAGAGAAAGCCCCAATCCTAAAAAATTTCAAAATCTTGAAATCTAAACACCTCCACCATTAAACTTAGTTCTGATGTGAGAAGAAAAACTCTCCCTCCATTGATCTTGAATTCAAACAAGGGAGAATAGTACATCTACACTAAATAAGTAAGAATCTAGCACTACTAAGGCATTATGCCATCAAATTTGCACAAAAAATTATTATATCATACAAGAATCTAGTTCAAAATGGGTTTCCCACTTTATGGTGCCGACCCGACCAGGTGTGGTGGTCTTAGAAATGAAACTCTTGGTTCTTCATCCCATAGCTCCGAGGTGCTAGATAGATGGCATCATGGAACTAAGCTCTCAGGTTTATGCATATTTCTTACAGTACCATCACATTAATACAGGGTTGCTGCACTGAGCTGTCGGGTTTCAAACCTTTAAGAAAGCCACGCTGAAGTACCATTTTTCTAGCATCAGGTGTTGTACCTTCCACTACCAAACTTGGTTTTGGTGTGAATGAAAACCTCGCTGCATTGATATTGGATCCAGAACAAGGGAGAAGGGTGCTAGTTATTAATTTTTTGAAAATCTAGCACTGCTAAAATGTTATGTTGCCAAAATTTCAAATTTCTCCAAAAATGGTTAAATTTTAAGCACTGATGAGATAAAGCCTAAGCGTTGTAAGTTTGATGCTGAGGTGCTTAGCTCTCAGGTTGTATTAGAAATTTTTTATCATTACATCATGGCATTGTACTTCAAGTGCTAAAGTGCTTGATTAATTTAACAATTTTAAACACTCAGAATACTGGCTCCAATAAATTCTAAGTCGAAGCCTTGTCTACCCGGACCGCATCGATGATTGCTTGGGTAGAAATGACAAAATGGCTATCTTAGAACCCGCAATATTGTACCTTGAATGCCACGGTTGATTCCTCGCAAAAAATGACAAAAATGGCAATCTTAGGAGCACCTTAGCATTGTACCTCATGCGCTACAGAGTTGATCCCTTAGGTAAAAATAATAGAAATGACTATCTTAGGAGTGCATCAATGCCAAATGATTGTATTTTGGTATTCAAAATGGAATCAATGCATCGCTAAATTCTAGGATTTTAAGCTTATGCCCTATAGGCTAGCGCCTAGGCACCATATTCTCGATGAAGTGTTATTACTATAATGTCATCATTAAGTCAAAATATTTACTATTTTAAATCCTAAATAGAAAGACATATGGACAAAAATAAACAAAAATATTGAAATAAAATGTCTTTATTATTACAAAAATAATATTACAATAAGTTCTATAATAAAATAAAAGGAGAAATACAAACTAAAAAAATGAAGAAACTAATAGTCATAATTATCATCCTCCTCCTTTCTTCTTCTCTTTATAATGTCAATAGGATGCTCACGAAGCGAATATTGAAGCACCGTAGGAAAAGATGCCTGATTTAGACCGACAAAACCATTATTTTTAAACATATGAAGTAAGGAAAAATTAAACTGAGCCATGTAAGAAAACTACTTTTGCCGTCGATCCTTATGATAATCAAATTTCCTTTCTAAGGCCTCTTACCTATGGTCTTACCCACATCATTCCTTAAATTTGAGACTTGCATGTTTAAGGATTTGAAAGATTTTGAGCAAGGTTGTGAGGCACGTAGAGCACAAGAGCTTTCCCCCACCTCAAACCTTGAACCAAATCCCCCAAATATCCTCTTCATTAAGGAACCTTCTGAATAATAACTTCTTCATCAGGCTCCCCTAATGCACCTACATAGTACATAAACCATAAATAAGATAGGGATGATCATATCTCACAATAGTACTACTCTTAAGCATATTATAAATAAAATTATTAATAATCTTTCCTATATCAATTGTAAAGCCCTTTTGAATAGCAAAATACAAAATGGCCTTATCATTGGTCACCTCACCGATATTACCGTGAACATTAACTTGGAAAAAATAAAATAGTATCAAGCCTTATCGTGCCATTAGCCCAATGATAAGAAAGTTGATAATCCTTTCCTCCCACCATTTTCATAGGATATTGGCATTTTACCAGAAGAAAACCAAGGAATTCATTAAAATAAAAATGATTATTTTAATATAGAAGATATTCATCGTATACAACATTTTACAAATCATAATATGTGTTAATGGAAATACTATCAAAACTTACCGTTTCACCTAAATGAAGATTTTATTATCCTAGTGCTCCTTCATAGGTGAAGAATTCCCACACCACCGAATGACGCAAGAGTTGTTCTCATAGGCTAGCATCTCCCTACTACGTTAGTTGATTATTCTCTTCACACTCCCACTCAGTTGTAGAAGCTCCTCTCTGAAATAAGATGCTTATGGGTGAAATCATGTTGGTACCTCTACTCCACTTCTATGCTAATAAATCTAAAATTATCGATAAAAGTCACCCTCCTATTGCTAACGAGCCTTTTTAGTGGCATGATTGTTTCCTTAATGTGGAAAAATGATAAAAGAGATAGAGAGAGAGAGAGAGAGAGAGAGAGAGAGAGAGAGAGAGTGAAAGAGTGAGCTTTAAGGCTTCTGCATAATGAAAATCTGCAGCCCAAAGAGGGGCAGGGGGTCTATTTATAAATAAGACATAGCGCCAAGGTGCTAACATTTCATCTTCTGGAATAAGAGACAAGCATCACAACACTCACATGCAGTGCTTAGGCCTTGGTTAGTTGGTCAAAATGGCTACTGTGTCGATCAAAAAGAGCACTTATTACCATTAATGTCATAACCAATCAAAACTGAAAAGTGCAATAAAAATTGATGTGGCATCACAATGCTCTAACACAACGCTAGTAAAAAAGTTTATCTCATTCAATAAATGTACCAACAAACATGTCAGTTTATTTGAATGATCTTTTGATTGGCGCTATGGCTCTATATAGTCAATGCCGAGGGATTGGTCAATCTGCCAATCTACTTTAAGCATCCTATATGGCACCTATAGTGCCACGACACTAACTTTACTGGGCCAGGGTACCATCTTATTAATGCCCAACACCATAATCTATAGAGCCAAGGTGCTATCATAGTGCTTAGGCACCATATTTTAATTGCCAAGGTGCCATCCCCAATAGTCTTCTATTTGTTTGCCATGTGAACAATTATATAAATATGGCATTCCAAAGGGATCTAAGTATAGTATAATGGCTTTTTAATAATAAATGTAAGTCTGATCTATATGTTTACTATGTGAACATGATTGCTAGCATTCCAAAAAAATGTAAGTCCAATCATCTACCCATTTTCCATACAAACAACCCCAAACCATATAATTCTTTCACCATGTGAACAATGTTATTAATCTTTGTCATTCCAAAATGATGTAAGTCCGACCATTATATTTACCATATGAACATCTTATAATTTATTCAGCATGTGAACACCTATACATAATGCTAGCCTTTGAAGGGATGTAAGTCCAATCTACCGACTTTCTAGTTGATGTAAGACCTATTCTTGCAATTCAAGTATAACCCCAAAATTCAATTAGCATTCTAAAGGGATGTAAGTCTAGCCTGGCAGCTTTCTAATTGATGTAAGTCCACCCCATGCTTGCCATGCAAGGATAACCTAAATCTAACACCATATGTTCATCATGCGAACACCCTTACATTGAATCTCTAGTCTACTTGGCATATCTGAGATGAGGCAACCTATGGTTACTAATCAAACTCCATGGAAATTATGGCTAGCCTTTTGATATTGCTAGACTAGAATAATATGATTCTAGGATGATAAAACCATGGGATCTTGATCGGGACTATGCTCCTATCCTCCTTAGGCGATCATCTATGTCATACCACACACACCACTAGACAATAATTCATATCAGGAAGATATGTTTGTTTCCAACCTAAATCAAGAGCACTCTCTTCTCGTGATAAGAGGGGTAATTAACTTTGAAGGCTTACGTCATCGAAAGTATAACGTAGATCTAAATAGACCTAATGTAATGTTAGGGAAATCTTGTTGAATATATACCAATTTTCCTCATGAGAAAACATACATCTACCCATCTCAATAAAGATGGAAGAGAGCATTATTAACCTCATTTTTGGATGAGGTTAATATCATTTATGAAATTAGTAATTAGGACACCTAATCCTATATTAGGAGCCTCTTAATTATGCACATATGACTCTATACCTAGTAACTTAATGCATCTTCCTTGGGTTTAATCTAACCTAATGGATTTTGGTAGACTCAACCTAAATTCCAAACTTGATTTAAATAAAAAAAATTCAAATAAACCAAAATGAATTCAAATTAAATCTAATGAATTAATCCAAATCTAAATCAAAGTCAAATCTAGTCAACCCTTTTAACATGAGTTTGACTTTATGTGGGTTCCACCAATTCAAAGGTCAACCCACCAAAATTTGACAAAATGAAATCATTCCAAATGATTTAAATGATAAAATAAACTTGTTTAAACATGAAGCTTAAGAAAATAAATCCATTAAATACTTAATTAGGCTAATTAAACCACTTAGTATAAATGGGCCTAAATGAGTCCAATTTGATTCAAACCCAAATAAATTGAAATCAACTCAATTTGATTGATCAAAGTCATTTGGTAATGATTATGAAACATAACACAACCAATCATTGGGTTAAATTTGATCAAATTGGTCATTTGACCCAAATGAATCCAAAATTAACCCATGAAGCCCAATTTCAAATAGGTCAAAATTGAAATCAAACTAATTGAAATCAATCATTCTAAATCGCTCCATACATGTGATTAGACATGATTATAATCCAAACAAAATTCAGTTAAACCAAATGAACCCAATTGAAATTAAGCTTATCCAATTTAAGCCTAAATGGGTTAAACTGAAATGAAATCTAAAATTAACTCAAAACTTAAAAATACTAATCAAATTAAAACTAGATAAATCATCATTAAAAATAATTGAACCCAAAATTAAATGAATTAAATCAAAATAAATAAAGTTAAATTACTTTGAATCCAAATGGCTTGAATTAGGTTCAAACCTCCAATCCAACTCAAGTGGATTTGGATTTAACCTCATACTCACATTGGGTTATATTTGGGCAACCAAACATAGCCTAAAGGCGTGGTAGGGATGCTAAAAAAGCATAAATGAAAAGTCATAGGGAGATGAGGGTGAGTATGCAAACAAAGTTCCTCCAAGTCAAGATGCTTTATGGATTGTTCCTCCTCCCATCATCCAAACTCCTTTAGATTTTACTCAATCATTTGACCACCTCTTGGAGGATGTTTCCAAGAATGGGAATCAAGTGGCCAGCCCATTAGCAAAGGAAGACTTAACTTCTTCAATGGGATAGCAAAGAAGAAAGCAAGAGAGATTCCCATGAGGTCTTTCTCAACAAAGGTAGAAAATGGGAGGAAAAGACTTCGTACCTCAAACCTTTGATCCAAATACACTCATAAGCTCAAGAGGAACAAAACCAACCTATTGGCCAAACCCTTAGATATCGATGGCTGAATTCATGCCAACTAAAGCTCCACAAACATGGCTCTTGACCAAGTATGGAAAGAGAGGAGAGAGACCTTCTTTTCTTCATATCTTCATTCCAAAACATCCAAAAGATGAAGAGAAGGAGAAATAAAGAATTCCCTAACCTCTCACCCGGCAAGCTAGAATTCCAAAGCCGGGCCAACCTCTCGACCTCCAATGGCAAAATGAGAGGAGAGTATTTCACCTCAAATTAGATGTCCCTACATGTTATAAGGGTCAAAGCGAGCCCAAAAGAATATGTTGACCTCATTTTTGGATGAGGTTAGCATCACTTCTAAAATTAATAATTAAGATGCCTAATCTTAAATTATGAACCTCCTGATTATGTGCTTAGGACATGACACCTAGTGACCTAGGGCATCCTCCTTGGGTTTGATCTAACTTAATTGGCTTAGGTAGATTCAACCCAAATTTCAAACTTAAAAAAAAATCAAAATGAATCTAAGTAAATAAAAAATAAATGAATCTAAAACCAAATCAAAGTCAAAATGGTCAAATCTTTTGACATGGATTTGACTTATGTGGTCCCACCAAGTCAAAGGTCAACCCACCAAAATTTGATCAAATGAAATCATTCCAAATGATAGAAATGATGAAATAAACTTGTTTAATCATGAATATTAAGAAATTTAAATTTATTTAGGCCTTAGCTAATTAGACCACTTAGTTTAAATAAACCTAAATGGGTCCTATTGGGTTCAAACCGAGATCAAATTTAAATCAACTTAATTTTATTGTTCAAAGTCATTTGGAAATGATAATCAAACATAATCCAACCCATCATTGGGTATAAATTTTTCAAATTGGTCATTTGACCCAAATGAACCCAAGCTTAACCCATTAAACCCATTTTGGGTCAAATGGGTTCAAATGGACTAAAATTAAAATTAAATGAAATTTATCACTCCAAATCATTTCACACATATGATTAAGCATGATTAGAGTCCAAACAAAATTCAATTGAGTCAAATGGGTCATTTGAACCAAATTGAAATCAAGCTTAACCCATTTAAGGCAAAATGGGTTGAAATGAAATGAAATCTAAAATTAATTGAAATCTTAAATAAATTAATTAAATTAAAGCTTAATAAATTATCTATTAAAGATGATTGAATCCAAAATTAAATGAATTAAATCAAAATCAAAACACTTTGAATCTAAATGCTTGAATTGGGTTCAAATGTCCAATCAATTTTCAAATGGATTTAGATTTAACCTCAAACTCAAATTGGGTTTGATTTGGGTAGCCAAACACTAGCTTAAGGGATTTGATGGTTATGCCAAAAGTCATAAAAATAAAACAAATCAAAGAATTATAAGAAGAGAAGAAGATTTTGAGTCCATAAAGGGAATTCAAGTTTCATTTCCCCTCCTCCATACCCCATCCACCTCTTAGCTTGAAGTAATTTAGCTTTTTTCTAATTAATTGAGGGCCTCAAAAGAGGAAATCAAGGAATACTTGGCTTCTTCCAAGAGGGATAACAAACAAAGCATCCAAGAGAGAATCCATGGAGGCCATGCTCTTTGCCATGGGAGGAAAGAAGATGAATTGACTTTCTCCCCTCAAATCTCTTATCCAAACAAACTCACATGGAAAAAAGAGACAAAATTCACCCTCTGGCCGACCTCCTGCTGCCGGTGGATAGAATCTGACCACCTAAAAGCTTACATACAAGGATCTCACCCATGTATGGAAAAAGGGAGAGAGACCCAAATCATTCACATGATGAAGAGAAGAAGAATTTGAGCATTCCCAAACCTCTCATTTCCAGCAAGCCAGAATTTGGCCAAATTTGATAGTTACCTCTTGGCCTCTAATGGAAAAATGAGAGGGAGAGTGTTTCACCTTAAATTGAACATTCCAACTCATTCAAGAGGTCAAGGTGACCTCAATCGAATCTTCAACTGAGGCTCGTCGCTACTGGAAAGCCAGAGAATAGTCAAACCCAACAAAAAATTGCTACAAGTTGGTCTCCAAGGCTTTTGGCAGGAAGGCAAGCCACCAAATCATGTCCACGACTTCATCCCATCGAGAAGGTGTTTGAGTTAATCTCATTGCGAAGCGCCAAAGTTAAGGTAAACCATGAATGGCACTCCTTTAGCAGTTGATTTTGGCCTTTTGTGAAATGAATTTGATCCCCATGAGGATCACCCATATAGATTGATTGCAAATTGACCCTTGATCATTTTATAATCAAAATCACATTGAATTCAGCCTTAGATCGCTAGAAATTTGTCATATTTGATGAATTGCTTTTATCTCTTGTCAAAGGCAAATGGGGAATGATCTCCATCACCCGTTCCTTTTATTTGGAACAAATGACTAAGATCTAGCTGCATGATTTGATTCTTTGCCTATAGGAAATTGTGGAATGAATCAGAACCATCCAATCTTCAATCGGATGACCGCGATCCATCTCGTGTGGCACCACTTTCGACGTGGATTTCGCATGGCTCAGGGGCGCTGCGCCACATAGCAACGACGCTACTGTTTAAAATGAAAATTCTCATTTTAAATATTTAAAAAATCATTAATAAAAAGATAAAAACTTTAAAAAATCATAAAAAATTAAAAATAAATCTAAAAAATGCAAATGAGAGCTCTATGGATTCATCTCATGAGTAGAATCCATTAAACCCAAAATTTTAATTAATGTTGGTTAATTTCAGCTTCATTTGGCTTTAAATAAAATTAATTAAACTCAAATTAATCACAAACCACTAATCCAATTGAAATGAAACTTTGGGAACTAAAATTGAAGTTAAAATACCCCTTAAGAAAGCTTTTATGAATTATTGAAATGTAAATCAAAAGATATTAAATTTCAAACTCCAAACTTCAATTTCAATTAAATAAAATAAAATTAAATAAGATAAAGCATAAAAATGAATCAAATCACTTCAAATTGACATACTAAATATTAATGAAACCCAGAAACTTAATAAATCACAAAATGGTCTAATTTAGCAATTTATTGAATTAATTAATTCAAATAATTAGCTTGAACATAGAAAAATTATAATAAATCAACCAAGTTTTCAAAAATTATGAACAAACCCTTTATGGATGTGCCTTTCAGAGAGGAATCAAAAACAAAATCCCTAAATAATCTACATTAAATAAAACTTAATTTAGGTTTTAATAAAATAATTAAAACTTTAATTACACCCTAATAATGCATTTGATTAAAATGAAACTTTAAGAATATGAAATTGTCAAGTAACCCACTTTCCATAAAACTTCAAACCCAATTGACCTTTGGATTTGGAATTATTGAATTTTCAAATCTCCGGTAATATAAATCAAATAATAAATTAAAAAATACAAACTCACAAAATTCATAAAATTCACCAACACCAAAACATTCAATAATAATCAAACATCCTAAATCAGAGAACTTGATCTTTTACATACTTAAGGGTTAACAAAACTAATAATTAATATTAAGTTTAATCAATCCTTCATGCTAATGAACTTATAATCAAATAATCAATAAAATCATAGTCTATAATCACTATAACCTAAGAATATATTAAAACATTAACCTAAGTGTCTTAGGATTAACATAGCTCAAACAAAATGACCATGAATTTAATAAAAGTAAACAAAATTCAGTAAACATAAACATAACTCAAACTAAACATTAATAAAGTAAATGTTAAACCAATCCAAATCAATTAAAATAGAACAAATTAAATTAAAAATAAACTAAACTAAGAAAGAATAATAAATCAAATCATAAAGAAATTTAATGAATAATTAAATTTTGAAATATTTGGAATTAAAAACTTAACTCATATCCAAATCATCTAAATGAAACTAGAAGGATTAATTAAGATACTTAAGGATCATAGTTAGGCCTTTGGGATGAATCTTCATATCAAGATGAAGGTCTCATTCCATTTGGGTTTAGGATGTTGAATAGAATTGGTTTCACCCAAAGTGGAATCTATTCTACTCTTCATTGTTAAAAATCTAAACTTAACTTTAACAAAATAAAAGTGAACTTGAAAATAAAACAATTCATTAAATCATTTGAATTGAAACCATCAAAAGGTAAATCAAACAAACTCAAAACTCCAAATTAAAACTTAAACTAAAATGCTTAGAAAAGTTTTTCCACACAAGCCTATTTCATTCACACACTAGATCATTGGTCACGACCTAGACTTAAGTTAGGTTGATCCGTCATATTCTATGATACTCTATGTTGTGATGTCATGTGCTTTACATGTCTTTACAGGGTATTATTTTATACGCATGAAGATTGATTGTCGTTAGTATGGATGGTAGGATGTTATTTTTAGAATTAACATTATCTTTTATAGCTATGTAAGCACATTTTAAGCCCCTAACCAATTCTAATTGCATGAAATTTAGGCATAATAATGCATACCCAAGGCCTTAAATGAAGCTTGAGAGATTGAGTCAAAATATCTAAAAGTTGAAAATGTGTATTAGTTAGCATTTCATATCCTACATTATCTTTGGGATTAGAGAGTGAGTCTAGGTTCTTGGATTTCTTTTTTAAGAAGACAAACCATCCATATTGCATACATGAGACTTAGGATCATGAATTTAAAATGCGCTTAAGTGGTGTGAGCTGGCAGCCTTCTCTAGGAGGGTTGTAAGTCCAAAAGAGTCAGGGATAGGTCTCTTCCCTCAAGTGAGAGGAATGGTCAATAATTTTCAAATATTACATTAGGTTGAGCATCTGACTTATGTTAAGAGAAATTGTAGACTTAGGTTCTGAAGCATCCTCCTCAGAGTAAGTCTCCAACCCTAAGAATTTCTATAGTTTTGTGCTGATAGAATCTAAGCCCTAAATTTTAAAGAAAATGTTAACTCAAAATCTAAATTAAATTCCAAAATTCAAATCCCAATGATAGGATAGTTAAATTCCAATTAAGCATCCCAATATCGAGCATTTCTTATGTCATCCTTTTGGCTCCCAAAGAACTCTTCCCACTTTAGATCATTCCAAATATCATACTTTTAAAACCAACTTAGAACTCCATAGACATAATAACTTAAATTTTTAATCAAGAGTATTCTTAAGAAGAGACCCTCCATTTCTAAAATATAATTAACTATAGGGGATTTTCTGTATAGGAAACCATGAACCCAGTTTAGAATATACCCTGCTCTACTTCCCATGTAGTTTAGGGAAAAAACTCTCTAGTATATGAAAGACCCATTAGCCTTATGAGCCTTTTATTAAATGATTGAATCCATTATTGGATAACATGCTTATCTTTCGACATAATATATTTACTCCTTAATGACCAATTTGTTCATCCAAATAAGAAATTCCTAAATCCTTTGTGGTGTTATAAATTTTTCCCATAGAATCTTCCTCCGATCCTTACTCTCCCTACGAGTTGGAGAATGGCCAAAACTGACAACAAACGGCCACAAGTTGTTCCCTAAGGCATTTGGTGGGGTCGCAAGCTATCAAATCACATCCATGACTTCATCCCATTGAGGTAAAGGTGCTCAGAGCATGGCGACCATCGGGGATTGCCGCCGACAAGGTATGCCTCACAACTAATGCCTATAGTAAATTTTTTTGGTCTTTTATGAAGAGAATTTGATCCCCAAGAAGATCAAACCATATGGATTGCTTGTAAATTGATCCTTGGTCATTTTACAATAAAATTGTGTTGAAATTTAGTATGGATCCCTACAAATTTGTCAAATATGATTGACGACATCTGTATCTCATTTGAGAGAATAGTTAATGATGTCCACCATCCATTCCTTCTATTTAGAACAAATGACTGAGATATAGCGAGACGGTCTGATTAAATCCCTATAAGAAACCATAAGAGAAATTAGCACCATCTAATCTTTGATCGGACAGTTAGGATCAATCCCGCATGGTCCAATGGTGCTATGTCACATGGAAATGGTCCCACATCTGCACCGCTCATTAAAATGTGATTTTATCATTTTTCTTAATTAAAAATTTATTAATAAAAGGCTAGAAACCTCACAAAATCATAATAAATAAAATATAAATTCAAAAAAATGCAATTGAGGGCTTCATGGATTCAACTCAATGAATAGAATCCATTAAACCCAAAATCATCAATTAATTTCATGTAATTTTAGATTAATTTGACTTTAAATGAAATTGATCAAACTTAAATTAATAATGAACCATTAATACAATTGAAATGAAACTTTTGAGAACAAAAAATTGAGGTTAAAATGCACCTTAGGAAAATTTTTCATGATTTATCTCATAGTAAATCAAAAGATATTAAATTTCAAACTCTAAACTTTAATTTTAATGAAATAAATTAATATTAAATAAAATAAATCATGAAAATTGATCAAATCACTTTAAATTAACATAACAAACCTTAATGAATTTAAACTCATCAATGAAACCCATTGAAACTTAATAAATTATAAAATGGTCTAATTTGGTAATTAACTGAATTAATTATTTTAATTAATTAATTTGAACTTAGAAAAATCATAATAAATTAATTAAAACTCCAAAAATTCCAAATGAGCCATATATGGATGCATTTTATATAGAGTAATCTAGAAAAATAAAACCCTAATTAATTCCTCCTAAATTAAGTTTAATTTAGATTTTAATGAAATAATTAAAATCTTAATTACACCCTAATCTTGCATGTGATTATAATGAAACTTTAAAAATATCAAATTGGTTTGGAATCCCATGTTCCATAAAATTTTCAAATGAGATTGACTTCTGCATTAGGAATTGTTGAATTTCTAAGTCTCCAAGTCAATATAATTAAATAATAAATTAAAAAAAATTACAAAATCATTAAAGTAATTTAAAACATCTTCATTAACATCAAAGCACCTAAATACAATTTTCTAACACTCTAAGTCAAAGAATTTAATCCATTACATACTTAAGGTTTAATGGAAATCATTAAAATTGTAAAATCTAATTAAACCTTAAAGTACATAATTTATTAAATTCATGATCAACCAACTAAAGAAATCTTAATCCATAATTAGTGCAAGCTAAGAATGAATTAAAACATTAACCTAAATATATTAGGTTAACATAATTCTAACTAACTAAACATTAATTAAATGGACATGGACATTAATGAAACAAACGTTAAAACAATCTAAACCAAATTGAAAATAAATTAAATCAAGAAGATTTAATCAATTCAACGAAATTAAATGAAGAATTAAATTCCAAAGGAAAATTTGAAATGTTAATCTAAATTGAACTCAAACCCAAATCATCTAAATGAATTTTAAAGGATTAATTAAGATACTTAAGGATCTTAGTTAGGTCTTTGGAATGAACCTTCATCATATGGTGAAGGCTTCATTCAATTATGATTTAGGATGTTGAATAGATGGGGTTCACCAAAGTGGAATCTATTTTATTCTTCATTCTTGAAAACCTAAACTTGACTTTAACATAAAATGATTTTGAAAATGAAAACAAAATCATAAATTATTAAATCATTTGAATTGAAATAATCCAAAGGTAAATCTAACACTTCAAAACCCAAATTGAAACATGAACTAAAAGGCTTAGCAAAGTTTTGCCACATAAGCTTATTTTCTTCACACACTAGATCATTAGGTCACAAAACTTAGACTTAGGTTTGGCTAATTTATGATATTTTGTGATATCCCATGATATGATGTGATGTATGTCTTTGTAGTGTACTATTTTAGACTACATGTCTAGGATTGTTTACCCGTTAGACTAGATGGTAAAACATTCTTTTTAGAACTAATGCTATTTTCTATAGGGGGACTATACTAAAATGATTGTTATCATAAACAAATTATAAATGCTATTTTCTTATAAGTATGCCTAAGTCCTTAAGCATGGTCCAATATGACATGTGGGCTTGGCAAGCAGCCTAATGTTAAGACTATGTATTGACATCTAATTTAGAGGATTATGATTTATTTTAAATTTAAAATGTAAATTTGAGATTAGAATTAGGTTAGGATCTATGAGGTCCAAGATTAACATGAGCTAACCCTACCAAAAGATTGGTGTAGAGGTCCCTTGTGAAGCCCAATGGATGTCCCTAAAGAAGGAGACGATCGGATAGAAGACCCATTGATCAAAACTTTAGTTTTAGGTCGTCAGTATAAGGGAAGAGCTCTACTACTCATTTTCTTTCTTCCAGGGTGTACAATGATTCTCAATTGTATTGGCCTTTCTTTAATCTAAAATTAGCTTGATTTATTTTGGGTGAATATAATAAACAAACTTTTCTAGGTTTTCTTTCTTTCTTGTGTTTCCTGTGATAAATGCATGGATGATTAAGCTCCTTGAAAAACTAAATTTTCTACCTAATTTAAAATCTAATCAACTCAAACATAAAAATAAAGAAATGCAAAACTTCACATAAATTAAAGCCTTAAAAAAAATTTAAAATCAATTACAAAATAATTAACTTTTATGAACCATGCTAGCATATTATTCTAACTATGTGAATTGGAAACTTCACCCATTACACAAAGGGGCATCGGACCTATGAGGATGACCTTCTTAGGGAAGTCTTCTTTATTAATTTGTCCCATAACCCCTTCTAATTACATGGCATGTAGGCATAAAAATGCATACCCCAAGACCTTAAAAGAATCATGAGTCAAGATATTTAAAAGCTAAAAAATGTGTATTAGCTAGGTGCTTATCATACCCTACATGATCTTAGGGATTAGGGAGTGAGTCTACATTTTTATATTCTTTCCTAAAATGCAATAGCCCAACCATGTTACATACATGAGACTTGGCATCATGAATTAAAAATGTGTTTAAGCTAATGGTAGCCCTTCTAAAGTGTGTTATAAGTCCCAAGAGT